>JAHPZR010025998.1:2500-10000 GCA_019787425.1 Platygyra sinensis
AAACATCTAAAACGAAACGATTGTTAGGCGCACTGAGATATTTATTCCATCCAATTCGTAGCTTTTTTTCAATGAAAAATGGAGAAATAAACCGAGAGAGTTCAATTTGAGAGTTTAGTACAGTTTCGGGGGAGGGGGGGGAGGGTACACTGATATTTCGTTAAATTGTTATAACTCAAAAATTATTTGTCATATTGAGAAATGGTTTTCGATACATTGCTCTCCTAGTTGTGCCCTATCATTTGATGTAGTTTATAGTATGAAATTACAAACTTCATTTATTACGTGTTGTTGACGTCATTAACTATGACGTCATAATTATTGTCAACTTTTTTTAAGGTAAAATAATCAAGACATTAATTAAAGTGCACATGACCCGAAAAATAAGTCAATTAAAAAATACACTCATTCAATACAGTAAAATGGCGTTCTTCTTTTTGTGATATCTTGTTTTTGTTCTAGAGATATTGAAGTTTTCCTATTAAGTAAATTTGGTCACCGATGACGTCACTGGTTGTGCAAATACAGTGGTGTGACACAAAATTAAGAAAAGTTTCACCAATAATGAAGCAATGCTATTGAAACTTGGCAGGGATGTTGTACCCTATAAAATATACCAGATGTAAAACGCAAACAGCATAACTTTTACAAACTTAACGTTTCGTATGTTACAACATGCATATAAGTGATTATTTTTCGGTTACAGATAAATTTAAATTCAAAAAATACAATTCATTTTACGGACTTGGAACTAACAAAATTGATTGACATAAAACGACAAGAATATGCGAATAATAGAGATAAAGTTTCTCACTGCCAACGTTTTCATTTAAGGACGTTCGCGCGAAAATTTTCCAGTCGATAGAATTTTTTTAAATTTTTACTGCTTGCAGATGATGAGTTACTTGTGCCAGAAATGCAAAAAAAGATTGGGGGTCACCGTCTTCGTTTCAGCGATAAAGCGTGGAGTAAACTATACTGATTTCGAAAAATTGTCCCATATAATTGAGCACTGTCCACCCGGGTTTATAGTTAAAAATATCGAAGGTGAGCCAACAGAGGCAAACGATCTTAGTCATATTTTGTAGAAGTGGGTCTGTTGCGTAAATAATTCGAAATTTTACTAACGTTTTCACAAAATTTAACCCTTCAAAAGCCATTTGAAACCGCCGCAGAGGTGCAGGAAGAGCTAATAAGGACGGAATTCGATGGTGCATTTTGTCAAATATTCAAACTTCTAGTCGATATTTTTTTTTTTTCCCTAAACGTAGAAAATCAGTAGAGAAAATGATCCATCGAAAAAAAATTGGGGTCACCGTACGTCCAAGATCGTTAAATACAGGTAAAGCTCTAGCAATGGCCATCTGCCCTATCATTTGTTTATTTTATGACTTAGCGCGCGCGCTCATGCATGACGTGGCATGTGAATGTGCGTGCGCAGTAAGGATGCGCAGAAACAATTAGCGCGAACGTCCTTAAGGTTGGCTTTAGATCACGGATTCACAGAGACTCTTTAATTTTACAATGCATGTCTGATCGCCCAGTTTAGCCTGAAAAAATTTTGAGGGCTTCAACAGGACCCAAACCCATGGCCTCTGCGCTAGCGCTGTAGTGCTCTACCAACTAAGTTATGAAGACCTATATGTTGGGAGCAGACCAATTTATCGAGTTCACCTTTACCTGTAGGCTCGATTACCAGCCGCTGTTCAGGAAAGGAGCCCGGGGAGGGTAGACCAGACACGAGAGAGCGGCGGAAATCGAGCCTACTTTACCTGTGACAGGAATGAGACGTGAAATAAAGTTAATTTGAATTTTGGGAATACAGATGAAGTTTAGATGTTATCATTTCAGTTGTAATCACATTTCAAGCAATTGCAAATTTTAGCCCGAGAAAATTCGAATCCCTTTGAAGCCGTGAAAAATTTATTTCGGGCTAACACTGTTTGCAATTGCTTAAATTGCGATTACAAATGCAATGATCACATCTCAACTTCATTTGTACTCCCGCAGTTCAAATTATCTTCATTTCACAAAACAAGCCACAGCCAAGCCTCAATTAGTGACATCAGAGACTGGCTACAAAGAAGCTTTTCAGACCACAACATTTCTTAATCTTTAGTGGTTAGTGTCTTTAATGACGGGGACGTTTGCCGTAGCCCTGTTTACTTTGCGATTGTTGACAAGCTCTCTGCCCTTGGCAATGAAAATGTTGTTGCCTGCTTCTTTTAAATGACAGTCTAGGGATGTTATCATTACCCGCAAACTGTCTGGCTCTTAGTCTAATTTTTATTTCATGTTAATTTAATTTCTGTCAAGTGTAAGGGTCAAAAAAAGTTGTTGTTGTTGTCTAAACCATCCTTCTTTCTCACCTCGGCGAAAAACTTCTTTAGCTTCTCGTCAAGTTCATTGGCTTCGTAGCTCACAATATCTGGACTGTATCCTTTTTCTTCAACCCATGTGTTCCAAAACAGTAACTCAGGTCTTAGTGCTCATCTTAGTGTTCGAAAGCGTCACAATAGGGAGATCTATCTGCCATTATTTTGAAATTACAAAACAATAATTTTTCAATCACCGTGAAACTGACTGTAATTTTTTTCATGTAAGTATTTCAAATTTGGCTTAAATACTACTGGTCTAAGCCAATCACATTTGAGAAATTTCTCAACGTGTAGTATATAATAGCGCGAATTTATAATTTCACACGTAAAATAAGAAAATTGCCATAACAACGTTTGGCGCAAGATTTTTTGATACAATAAACAAGTCAAAGAAAACCCACGATTGCTAGCGTAATGTGTCATCCATGCCATCGCCAAATTAAGAAATAATTTCATTCTAATAACACATTGGGGATTTAACCCCCTTGCATACGGCGGCTGAGGCCGCAATACGTGCGGCAGTCAAAACTTAGCTGTCCTGCCAAAACGACGCGTTTATAGCCTTTTTCTTCGCCGCTAGCTAAAATAAAGACAATGCTAAAGTTGCTTTGGCCTCTTTTAATAATTAAATAGAGAATTCCGGGTTTAATTTGACGACGAACAGCACATTTTGTTCTTACTACAAATTGTCACGAATCTGCAATTGCTGATCATGTTTTCTTAACCAACCATAGAGGTAAGTGGGATCATTTTGAAATATTAGCAACTGGTCGATCAGACATGCATTGTAAAATTAAAGAGTCTCTGTGAATCCGTGATCTAAAGCCAACCTTAAGGACGTTCGCGCTAATTGTTTCTGCGCATCCTTACTGCGCACGCACATTCACATGCCACGTCATGCATGAGCGCGCGCGCTAAGTCATAAAATAAACAAATGATAGGGCAGATGGCCATTGCTAGAGCTTTACCTGTATTTAACGATCTTGGACGTACGGTGACCCCAATTTTTTTTCGATGGATCATTTTCTCTACTGATTTTCTACGTTTAGGGAAAAAAAAAAAATATCGACTAGAAGTTTGAATATTTGACAAAATGCACCATCGAATTCCGTCCTTATTAGCTCTTCCTGCACCTCTGCGGCGGTTTCAAATGGCTTTTGAAGGGTTAAATTTTGTGAAAACGTTAGTAAAATTTCGAATTATTTACGCAACAGACCCACTTCTACAAAATATGACTAAGATCGTTTGCCTCTGTTGGCTAAGAAAACATGATCAGCAATTGCAGATTCGTGACAATTTGTAGTAAGAACAAAATGTGCTGTTCGTCGTCAAATTAAACCCGGAATTCTCTATTTAATTATTAAAAGAGGCCAAAGCAACTTTAGCATTGTCTTTATTTTAGCTAGCGGCGAAGAAAAAGGCTATAAACGCGTCGTTTTGGCAGGACAGCTAAGTTTTGACTGCCGCACGTATTGCGGCCTCAGCCGCCGTATGCAAGGGGGTTAAATCCCCAATGTGTTATTAGAATGAAATTATTTCTTAATTTGGCGATGGCATGGATGACACATTACGCTAGCAATCGTGGGTTTTCTTTGACTTGTTTATTGTATCAAAAAATCTTGCGCCAAACGTTGTTATGGCAATTTTCTTATTTTACGTGTGAAATTATAAATTCGCGCTATTATATACTACACGTTGAGAAATTTCTCAAATGTGATTGGCTTAGACCAGTAGTATTTAAGCCAAATTTGAAATACTTACATGAAAAAATTACAGTCAGTTTCACGGTGATTGAAAAATTATTGTTTTGTAATTTCAAAATAATGGCAGATAGATCTCCCTATTGTGACGCTTTCGAACACTAAGATGAGCACTAAGACCTGAGTTACTGTTTTGGAACACATGGGTTGAAGAAAAAGGATACAGTCCAGATATTGTGAGCTACGAAGCCAATGAACTTGACGAGAAGCTAAAGAAGTTTTTCGCCGAGGTGAGAAAGAAGGATGGTTTAGACAACAACAACAACTTTTTTTGACCCTTACACTTGACAGAAATTAAATTAACATGAAATAAAAATTAGACTAAGAGCCAGACAGTTTGCGGGTAATGATAACATCCCTAGACTGTCATTTAAAAGAAGCAGGCAACAACATTTTCATTGCCAAGGGCAGAGAGCTTGTCAACAATCGCAAAGTAAACAGGGCTACGGCAAACGTCCCCGTCATTAAAGACACTAACCACTAAAGATTAAGAAATGTTGTGGTCTGAAAAGCTTCTTTGTAGCCAGTCTCTGATGTCACTAATTGAGGCTTGGCTGTGGCTTGTTTTGTGAAATGAAGATAATTTGAACTGCGGGAGTACAAATGAAGTTGAGATGTGATCATTGCATTTGTAATCGCAATTTAAGCAATTGCAAACAGTGTTAGCCCGAAATAAATTTTTCACGGCTTCAAAGGGATTCGAATTTTCTCGGGCTAAAATTTGCAATTGCTTGAAATGTGATTACAACTGAAATGATAACATCTAAACTTCATCTGTATTCCCAAAATTCAAATTAACTTTATTTCACGTCTCATTCCTGTCACAGGTAAAGTAGGCTCGATTTCCGCCGCTCTCTCGTGTCTGGTCTACCCTCCCCGGGCTCCTTTCCTGAACAGCGGCTGGTAATCGAGCCTACAGGTAAAGGTGAACTCGATAAATTGGTCTGCTCCCAACATATAGGTCTTCATAACTTAGTTGGTAGAGCACTACAGCGCTAGCGCAGAGGCCATGGGTTTGGGTCCTGTTGAAGCCCTCAAAATTTTTTCAGGCTAAACTGGGCGATCAGACATGCATTGTAAAATTAAAGAGTCTCTGTGAATCCGTGATCTAAAGCCAACCTTAAGGACGTTCGCGCTAATTGTTTCTGCGCATCCTTACTGCGCACGCACATTCACATGCCACGTCATGCATGAGCGCGCGCGCTAAGTCATAAAATAAACAAATGATAGGGCAGATGGCCATTGCTAGAGCTTTACCTGTATTTAACGATCTTGGACGTACGGTGACCCCAATTTTTTTTCGATGGATCATTTTCTCTACTGATTTTCTACGTTTAGGGAAAAAAAAAAAATATCGACTAGAAGTTTGAATATTTGACAAAATGCACCATCGAATTCCGTCCTTATTAGCTCTTCCTGCACCTCTGCGGCGGTTTCAAATGGCTTTTGAAGGGTTAAATTTTGTGAAAACGTTAGTAAAATTTCGAATTATTTACGCAACAGACCCACTTCTACAAAATATGACTAAGATCGTTTGCCTCTGTTGGCTCACCTTCGATATTTTTAACTATAAACCCGGGTGGACAGTGCTCAATTATATGGGACAATTTTTCGAAATCAGTATAGTTTACTCCACGCTTTATCGCTGAAACGAAGACGGTGACCCCCTTTTTTTTTGCATTTCTGGCACAAGTAACTCATCATCTGCAAGCAGTAAAAATTTAAAAAAATTCTATCGACTGGAAAATTTTCGCGCGAACGTCCTTAAATGAAAACGTTGGCAGTGAGAAACTTTATCTCTATTATTCGCATATTCTTGTCGTTTTATGTCAATCAATTTTGTTAGTTCCCAGTCCGTAAAATGAATTGTATTTTTTGAATTTAAATTTATCTGTAACCGAAAAATAATCACTTATATGCATGTTGTAACATACGAAACGTTAAGTTTGTAAAAGTTATGCTGTTTGCGTTTTACATCTGGTATATTTTATAGGGTACAACATCCCTGCCAAGTTTCAATAGCATTGCTTCATTATTGGTGAAACGTTTCTTAATTTTGTGTCACACCACTGTATTTGCACAACCAGTGACGTCATCGGTGACCAAATTTACTTAATAGGAAAACTTCAATATCTCTAGAACAAAAACAAGATATCACAAAAAGAAGAACGCCATTTTACTGTATTGAATGAGTGTATTTTTTAATTGACTCATTTTTCGGGTCATGTGCACTTTAATTAATGTCTTGATTATTTTACCTTAAAAAAAGTTGACAATAATTATGACGTCATAGTTAATGACGTCAACAACACGTAATAAATGAAGTTTGTAATTTCATACTATAAACTACATCAAATGATAGGGCACAACTAGGAGAGCAATGTATCGAAAACCATTTCTCAATATGACAAATAATTTTTGAGTTATAACAATTTAACGAAATATCAGTGTACCCTCCCCCCCTCCCCCGAAACTGTACTAAACTCTCAAATTGAACTCTCTCGGTTTATTTCTCCATTTTTCATTGAAAAAAAGCTACGAATTGGATGGAATAAATATCTCAGTGCGCCTAACAATCGTTTCGTTTTAGATGTTTTGTTTTCGCCTGTAGAACGATAGTTTAAACTCTTTTTGTGACGTCACACAATAGTTTTTGGTTGCTTGTAAACGCATAAATAGCTTTAATTTGGAATTTTTTTCTCCATGCCCGTTCTTCTTATCAGAAGCAATCAGCCTGCAATATAAGTGGAGCTGCAAACACAAAATAGAACCTTTATTTCGAAAGTTTTATCTAAGGGGGAGGGGGGGGGAGGAGTCACTGAAAGTCACTGAAAGAGATTTTCTTGAAGTTCAAATGGTGATATCTCCTTTAATATTTGAGATATTAAAAAACGGGTTTCAGTTTTCAGCTCCTCTCATTGCCCTCGTAAAATAATGTTGGAATTTCCAAACTTTAAATTAACAGTATGGTGTGAGGTCATCCATTATTACGTCATCATCTGAATTTTTTCTGTCAATTTTTTTAAAAAGAAATTTGGGTTTTTGTCCTCTATCCACTTGCCAAGTTTGATAAGGTTATGTCACGTTTATTTAAAGTTATGTTAAAATTAGCACCCAGAAGAGGTTAAATCCCCAGTGTGAATTTTCTGAGCTTCTCTCTCGTCACTATTTGATTGCAATTTAAATCTTGCAGATTTCCATGGAGTGAACCATTAACAGTTGTATTTCAAAACAACAATTCAACATTGAAACAGCACCTGCTGGCATTTGTGGGCTTCATGTGCATGGGCGATGTCAGTGTGGTGTGTACTATGTGCCCAACGGGTACTTACGTTTCTTGGTTCATGAGATACTGTTTACCT
>JAHPZR010025999.1:0-10280 GCA_019787425.1 Platygyra sinensis
GACCAGTTGCTAATATTTCAAAATGATCCCACTTACCTCTATGGTTGGTTAAGAAAACATGATCAGCAATTGCAGATTCGTGACCATTTGTAGTAAGAACAAAATGTGCTGTTTGTCGTCAAATTAAACCCGGAATTCTCTATTTAATTATTAAAAGAGGCCAAAGCAACTTTAGCATTGTCTTTATTTTAGCTAGCGGCGAAGAAAAAGGCTATAAACGCGTCGTTTTGGCAGGACAGCTAAGTTTTAACTGCCGCACGTATTGCGGCCTGAGCCGCCGTATGCAAGGGGGTTAAATCCCCAATGTGTTATTAGAATGAAATTATTTCTTAATTTGGCGATGGCATGGATGACACATTACGCTAGCAATCGTGGGTTTTCTTTGACTTGTTTATTGTATCAAAAAATCTTGCGCCAAACGTTGTTATGGCAATTTTCTTATTTTACGTGTGAAATTATAAATTCGCGCTATTATATACTACACGTTGAGAAATTTCTCAAATGTGATTGGCTTAGACCAGTAGTATTTAAGCCAAATTTGAAATACTTACATGAAAAAAATTACAGTCAGTTTCACGGTGATTGAAAAATTATTGTTTTGTAATTTCAAAATAATGGCAGATAGATCTCCCTATTGTGACGCTTTCGAACACTAAGATGAGCACTAAGACCTGAGTTACTGTTTTGGAACACATGGGTTGAAGAAAAAGGATACAGTCCAGATATTGTGAGCTACGAAGCCAATGAACTTGACGAGAAGCTAAAGAAGTTTTTCGCCGAGGTGAGAAAGAAGGATGGTTTAGACAACAACAACAACTTTTTTTGACCCTTACACTTGACAGAAATTAAATTAACATGAAATAAAAATTAGACTAAGAGCCAGACAGTTTGCGGGTAATGATAGCTTCCCTAGACTGTCATTTAAAAGAAGCAGGCAACAACATTTTCATTGCCAAGGGCAGAGAGCTTGTCAACAATCGCAGAGTACTGGTAGAGAAATTTCGCGTCCTCTGTAAACAGGGCTACGGCAAACGTCCCCGTCATTAAAGACACTAACCACTAAAGATTAAGAAATGTTGTGGTCTAAAAAGCTTCTTTGTAGCCAGTCTCTGATGTCACTAATTGAGGCTTGGCTGTGGCTTGTTTTGTGAAATGAAGATAATTTGAACTGCGGGAATACAAATGAAGTTGAGATGTGATCATTGCATTTGTAATCGCAATTTAAGCAATTGCAAACAGTGTTAGCCCGAAATAAATTTTTCACGGCTTCAAAGGGATTCGAATTTTCTCGGGCTAAAATTTGCAATTGCTTGAAATGTGATTACAACTGAAATGATAACATCTAAACTTCATCTGTATTCCCAAAATTCAAATTAACTTTATTTCACGTCTCATTCCTGTCACAGGTAAAGTAGGCTCGATTTCCGCCGCTCTCTCGTGTCTGGTCTACCCTCCCCGGGCTCCTTTCCTGAACAGCGGCTGGTAATCGAGCCTACAGGTAAAGGTGAACTCGATAAATTGGTCTGCTCCCAACATATAGGTCTTCATAACTTAGTTGGTAGAGCACTACAGCGCTAGCGCAGAGGCCATGGGTTTGGGTCCAGTTGAAGCCCTCAAAATTTTTTCAGGCTAAACTGGGCGATTGCCTAAATTACGATTACAACTGCGATGATTGCATCTCAACTTCATCTGTGACTTGTTTTGACGCAGCATTTCGGATTACATGGCTGCCAGGAGCACAACGACATGCATGTGGAAGATTTTTGCATTCAGCAAAGACGACAATGGCGTCGAGTATATCAAGTACGAAGAAAATCGCATCAAGACGTGTCAGGGCGGCCTTCAAGAAGAGTGGTTCCACTTATGTCCAGGATTAAACGCAAGTGTTGTTACATTAGTACTTCATATTTGCCAGGGTTAATTTACTTTTTCATATTACTTCATAGTTGACATGATTGGGTGCACTTTGGTGACTTTTTTTGCCAATGAGGACACTTTGTGATGCTTATCATGAGGAGTTTGAAACTCATTAGTGTTCAATATTGGACATATCTGAGTGGTTCGGCAAGAAAAAAAGTGTTTCCAACTGGTGGGCTAAGATGTCCAGTGAAGCTTCTGAACACGTCCCTGTCACACAGAGGAAATGAAAAGTAAGGGGGGGGGGGGGATGGGGCATTTTCAGCATTTTATTTCTCGGTGTTTGAACGTCCGGAGTCTCAAGTATGATATAAGCGATAGAGAATGGGGTCCACAGCATAAACTCATTCATGAAGTCTATCACTAATCAGGCCGAGATTGAAGGTAAACGGCTCACAAACACATTTATCACAAAGGATAACGGCTCACGCAAACGCTGGCGAAGAAGCTCAAAGCTGCCAGCCAACCTCGCTCCGCAATTGGCGTCACTGGCCATAGAAACTAGAGCTCTTTAGCCCGACTACAAAGAAGGTGATGAGAATGAACGACTCCTGATTTCATCACTCACAAGCTCGGACGGTCAGGCAAGCAGGTCCAACCAATGTCATCCTCTTCGGAATGTTGGCCTTTCCTCGATCCGCTGTGGAAAACACAATGATGATGAATGAAGAGCGGTCGATGAAAATCAACTTTTTCCACGGCTGTCAAGTGACCATCAACTACCAGCTTAGCCAAAAGTTTCCGGAGCCAACGTGCATGTTCCACAGAAAGAATCGATTGCAGATAAGTTTTAAACTTTGATCGATAAGCCTGTCAAAAACTTTTACACCTTAGAACTGCGATTTACAGACATTCGAGTACAGTTTCGACATAGTTGATGTGGGTGATGATTTTTGTCACATGTTGTGGTAAAGCCAATCAAATACACGTAACTAAATAAAATGAGAAATTTCTTTGCCTTGTAGTATAAGCAAAAACTTACACGTTTTTTTCGATACATTTGGGATAAATACAGGCTCGTGGTATTTTAGAACTCCCCAAATATCACTCGCCGCGGCAGCTCCGAATAATTTGGTGAGTTTTGAAATATTACGAGTCGGTATTATTGTTAAATACCACTTACATGTTATGCTATTAATTTTTTATAGCGGAAGCTGAGAAATTTTCGGTAACGCACGGAAGACCTTTATTTTGTTATAGTTAAAAAAAAAAAACAAAAAAAACAAAAAAAAACAAAAAAACACACACACACACACACACTGCGTTCGTAGCAATCTTTTTTTGAAACCAGCACAAACCATTGAAAGTGGTACTATTAGCCTGCCAAGTTTCAATGGTCTGCGCTGCAAATATCCCAAGATAGCTCTATTTATATACTTGATATAATATTAGGAGACCCAGATTGCTCGAAGACAAAACTCACCATCCGACTACACCATCGGGAATATTTTTCAAAATCCCGCCTTCCGCAAGAGCCAATCACGCACCGAGACGAAATATATTCCCGAGGGTGGAGTCGGACGAGTTTTGTCTTTGAGCAATCTGGGTCTCCCTTCCCTGCACGCCATTTTGAACTGTGCCAGGACTGATGGCAACGGTTTCGTGTCGCCATTTTTGTAGGTTAATGTACAAGTTCTACGGAGCCTGGTGGCTTCGTGTTGCTAGCTGGAGAGGCTTCAGTGGATTCATGGTTTAGAAAAATTTATGTTCCACGAGCCTGGCGTGTTTATTTAGCGACTGGATTCGATTTTCGCGAAAAAATCGTGTTTGTTTTGGGTTGATCGGAGCCCGACTTTGGCGTCAGCCTCCTACCTTGCCACTTTACTATGAAGGAAATTTGAAGAAGACTATTTTTCCCAAAAACTACGTGTACGTATTAAAGACAACAAGAGATCGTCACATGGTAAGTTTTATCGATTTTTATTTCCATCTTCTAGCAAATTTTCAGACCTAAACTTCGCCTCATATGTTCTCTATTATTTGCCGCGTTATGTCATGTCACGTGTCACGCCGCACAGCTAGCCTGGGTTACCTATGCACCAGCTCCGTAATTTATCGCCAGCTGGCAACCATGAAAGTGGTAGACTGTTTGGCGTGCTGGAGACGCTGTATGGTTGTGCTGAATGGGCAAACTGGAGAGAACTGGACGGGGATTCCGAACCTGTTGGACGACAGGAGAGCTGATGATAGATGATATCTGTTGTTGTTCTGCTTCGTCACCTCCCTCATAGTCTTCCAGTGAACGCTCGCTTGCCAAGCCGCCAGCCTCTTCACAAGTGTTTTTATTACTGAATAGTTAGTTCACTTTCTTCCCTCTACATTTAATTCCGCTTCCAAGGCCATATTTGTTCATGCAGGGGTCGATCTTATTGACATTCATCCCTCTTTTTCTTACCACACCTCAGATTTTCGTTTTTTCAATAATGACGAGAAAAGACGGCCACTTTCGCATTTCTTCAGGTCTGTGGGAAAGATATGTTTTGGGAAACCGGACTGAATAACGGGGACTTCCCGTGGCAAACATTTTTGGCTGGATGGCTCTTCGTTTCTTTCTTAGGCCGCCTTGCCGGGTCTTTGTTGGGTTTTCTTCAAATGTTACCTACTTTGTGCCTTGATCATCCTTGTTCAAGCTGAAATCTTCGACAAACATTTCATGGTGCTCTTGGCAACCTCGAAGACCATCATGAAGGTTGAGCAGATACCATGACCACGAATATAAAGGAGTAACTTTGGATTTTGTTTGCCAAGTACACGATTTCTCCATAGCTGCTCTTCTTCTTGAAAGGTGAGTGCTTCTGTTGCATTTGTTCGTTTTCCTTGGCGTTTTTCCCTCTAAGACCTGTCTGCACTTGACAAATTATCAATCCTTCGCTATGGATATTTTGCTTTCGTTATGTTTGAGGTGTCTGTCGAGGGCAGCTAACATAACTGACCCTTAGGTTGTCGGGCTTATAGACGGCGCCATCGCTTTTGCGAATTTCGGTAGTTCTTTAGCTTCGTATTTGAAGCTGTCGTCGTTAAGGCCCTTGCTTTCTACCCCGACTTCCAAACATTCATTCACGTCTTAACAGGTTTGACTTTCCTTTCATTGTGTTAAAGTAATAAATTAAGGTTGCACTGTTCTGTTGCAAAGCAATAAACTTAACACTCTTTTTACCATCAATTGCATCCATCTTGAAAACTAAGCCAGCGACCTCCTATTTTTGTTATGGACATAATGTTTTATACACAGAAAAAGAAACAGGAAAAAAATAAGAAAAGATTCTGGGGAACAGATTTTTTGCTTAAAGAAAGAAGGGAAAATTCAAGACTGGAAAAGTTGAACTCCACAGGTTTTTGTTATTTTTACAATATACGCACGTATTCTGCGTTTGCTGTTGAATACAAATCTATACTTTTTTGCATTAAAAACGTAGGGTCATCGGATCAGTTTTTGAGATGTTAGGGAGCTTAAGGACGTTCGCGCCAATTGTTACTGCGCATCCTTACTGCGCACGAAATTCACATGCCACGTCATGCATCGCGCGCGCGCGCTAAGTAGTAAAATGAACAAAGATAGGGCAGGTGCCCATTGCTAAATCTTTGATTGGCTATAATGATCTTGAACGTTCGGTGACCCCTACTTTTCTTTTCAGAAACAGATTTAATTTACAATTATCTCCACATTGTCCAAAAATGAACAAAAAATCAATGTGGGAAGTTAAAAAAAATTGAAGATTTCTGTCCACGGGACATGGAATTCTGTCATCTTGCGGCTGCAAGGCGCGTGAAACTATGGTCGCTAAATGCGAACTTGTTCTTTGAATACCCTCACCAATTGACTAAATTCTCTTAAAAGGTCCATTTAAACCATATTTGGCAGAGAACACTTCCCTTCAAAGCTCTAACTGCAATATTTTGGGACTTTCAGCCACTTTGGTATTTTTCGCTTTTGAAGCCCGATTTACTCAGATTTAGGTGTTCTTCTGGGCATGTTCTCTCTGAAACGAGGTCGGTGACTCCCCTTTTTTTTACATTTCTGACATCACTAACTCATCATCTTTCAATGGTAAAATTTTTAGAAAAAAATCAATGTTAGAAAATTTTCGCGCGAACGTCCTTAAGCAAACGACGACGACGACGGCAAAGTGAACGTCATTAAATAAAAGGTTTAATGAGCAAAACAATAGCTGTGCAAGTGTGTTATAAATCTTTGTACATTTCTTTGCAGTCCTCTGCAAAACAACAACGTGAAATCACCAAGTTCTGTGTCGTCTACGAAACGTGGACGACGACGGCTAATTTTTCGTATTTTCATTTCGAATTGAACTCTATCGTTGCATATTTTGCTTCAGCGCGTTTTTAGAGCCATTGATGAACCGAACAGATCTAGACAATCGCGAATTCGCTAGTGAAATATAAATTAATTTTTTACTAGGCGTCGTCTTCGGCGTCGTCGTCGTCGTTGCTTAAGCTCCCTTATTAGCTCCGTGGATGAGGAATTTTGAGTGCGCGTTGTACGTGCAAGTTAGAATCCCGCGTTTGCGCACGTGTGAAGGCAGTTCCCTTCTCTTCCTTTCCCGCAATTCCACGCGAATGAACGTGAATACCCACTAATGAACCCACGAATAGTGTTTTCAAACACGAGTATTTATATAGATATATATATATATTTTTTTTTAACTTATAGCTTGTTAGCTAGTAAATCTTTGTTAACTGGTTGGCTTGTTTTTCAGTTAATTTACTAATTACCTTGTATGGCAGTATTGAAGTATTTTTTTTAACTATGCTGTTGTACTTGAGTTTTCTACAGGAACATAAGGGAAACTACAGTCGTCTTTGACTGTTTTTAAGTAGCCTATTGAAACAGTATCATTCATTTATCATAACATATATTTATATTCAATTCTCATACCATAGTTCAGCGATAATCCCTTGTGAGCGAAAAAGGTTGGGCAAATTTCCAAACTACTTACATTTGTAAGGACATGTTGATTGCAGGTCCCCGGAGATAAAACGCTGGCATAATGTCCAGTTGTATTCCAATAAAATTACTGCAAAACACAGGACTAAGAGTATTAAAGACTTCCTGTAGTATTAGTTTTCGTTTTTCTCATGCCTATTGCTCATCAACAACACTCATACTCAACAAAGAACAATGCGTGTTCTTAGATAAGTGTCAAAATTTTTGAGATTGCTGTTAACAGGTCTAAACACTACCCTTGACCAATACATTTGCTTCTATCAAATCAGACAAAAAGTAGATTAAAGTTTATTTTGACAGAGTGGCCCAGTTAGATACATCACTAAAACCAAGAGGGACCTTGTCAACACAAGAATTAATTCAAGAATCGAAAATTAAACTACTAAAATAAAATAAAAATAAGTAAATAAATGATTAATGAATAGATCAAAATTCTTAAGCACTCGAGCTTTTTTTCCGTGTTTGCATAGCCTCCTCTCAACACGAGAAGCCCTATTTTTTCTCATTTTGCGTGATATAATTTTATGTAATATCATATTGTCTTTCATCCAATCATAATCCAAAATTACGATGTGTAATTTGCACCGGTGTTACACTGTACTGCTTTCAGCCAATCGGATTCGAGAAATTTTTTCGTGTCTATTCTTTCACAAAGAGATATATAACGTATTGAAATTCATCTAAATACATTTTAAGGTAGGAACCTACATATTGACCAGGTTAAATTACTTACACTGCCTGCAAAGATGGGGTGTCCTGAAATGCGTGGCTATCAATTGAAACAAGTGGATTTATTCCTGCATCCCTAAAATCAAAACCAATAAAATGGCATATCAAGGATGCAGGATTTTGCTTCCAGACAATGAATACTGACACCGCTTATCAGAAGAGTTCACTGAAGAAAATAAGGACGTTGGTGAGCATACATGTTTTACAAGCCTCCATGTTTGTTTGGCTCTGGGAAAATGATTATTCAATAGTTATTATCTTACTCAACTAACTTGCGCATACGAAATTAAAAATGTCTCTCACATGAAAACGAGACTGGTGAGTCCTTCCAAAGTGTGGGCATTGATTGCCAGTAGTTTGTTTGCCTTCAATCCCCTATCAATGATAAGAACAATATTGCAACGTTTAGTGAATATAACAACTTACAAATATTTAACCTGCAAGATGTTATGTGCGAATGTAGTAATTTAGGAGAGGTAAATGATCTAAATCCAGAAGAAAAGCCCCAGGTTAACCAGCAAGAATCGTTAATTGTTCTGAGTATCCGGGCAATGAAGAAGTTCAATCAAGTCATGGCCAGATTGGCGGACATTGGCAACGGAAGAATTGTTTATTGCTTTGTACGTTTTTGTTCTCTAAATTGGCCATGGCTATTGGTCAAAAGGCCTTGCTTTAGGCTTTCACACCGTCCGTAATATACCATTAATAAGACCTATCTAAATACAGGAACATAAAATGAAAAAAAAGAACCTATTGACAAAAAGTTTGAATTACAATCAAAGATTGAGTAACATCAAATGTGGCGTTGTGGTCTAATATTTAGTATGCTAAATCAGCCAAGAATGGAAGCGGTTCCTTGAATGGAAGGCGCTTCCTTTATTCTTTGTCATAAAGACACTGATACGCTGTGGACGTTCTTCAGAATTATCGGTCATTTTTGGGTCAACTGTGTACTTTTTCATGCTAATAAACATAAAATTAGACAATTTCGAGACAAAGTAACCTTTCGTTAATCAGGGCTAGAGACCGTCGTCCTCCAGATTTATTTACATCTTTAGTCATTGTCCCGTGACCATAATCAGCCAAAAGGAACATGCGTTAGGTTAGAGTAACCTCCAGCTATAAAACAGCTCAGCAGAGGCAAAATTATTTGTGTATTTGGTTACTTTAGTTTTTAGACTGAATGGTCGACTCTCACAAATATCGAAGTCTTGAAAGATCTCTGAATGTTTTGTCTTCTATGCACTCGATGTTACTGGACCCCAACTGCCTGCGAAATGAAAATAATCCTTTTAAAACTGAGTAACGACGTTTACTTTTTTATTATATAAACACGAGTGAAATACCGAGTGAGCTTTCCCGCGAAAACTTCATATCTTCACACGTAAAAATAACATGTTATCTTCACACGTGAAGAGATCACCGTCGTTATGGTTACATAATAAATCGCTGGTGGTTTATATAGTAATGATGGTGTTTATATAATAAACAGAATATTACATGCCCGCTTATGGATATGAATTTTATCTTCTCGATATCGAGTTGACCAATCGAAGATGAAATTCATATCCACGCGCGGGCATGTAATATCCTCTATATCTTAGCAATCAAATGTCGACTTTCTAAGACAAGACAAAAGTAAGACAAATGTAAGACAAAAGTTCTTCAAAGTAGGGGCGAAACTGAGTTTTAACTGTACGTCGCGAGAACGGCGTTTGTAAAAATGTGTTATATTAAAATGGTGCCTGTTCTTTAAGGCGAAAGCCACTACCATGTTTTTTCTTTTTTTTTTAATAGGATATGTGTCCAGAAAACACTCTGTATGGTAATTACTTCTAGCAACATTTTTCGACGTTTCAATAGTTTTCCTTCAATTTTCTGGCAGTTTTTTTTCCAAATAAAATTGAATATACAATATTTTTCGCCTTTTTGCCGGGTTTCAACAAGGCTCTACTAGCGCAATATCAGGAGGGTCATAACCGTATATTCTGCTACCACTATCTCTTCTATTATTCTTCTGTTGAATGTAGTTAGTGGCAAGGCTGTGTGCTCTTAGCTTCCTTGCATTTTCGAATTGCCGGCGGACAGTGACGATGAATTATATAATTTACCGAAACAACTGATTATTTGCTCTCCATTTCTAAATATGATGGTTGACTCAGGCTGCGCCCTCGTAAAATTATCACCCGGTAATAAATCTATCTGTCAAAGCTGAAAATCTGGAAAAGCAAAAAACAAAAAACAAAAAAACAAAAAAACAAAAACAGAGAAAATAATTATGATAAAATCAACAACGCACAACACTAACAATATTGTAAGGCTTGTTAACCCATCGAGTGACCCTTGTTGGAGGACTGTGAGGTTGTTGTTTTCAAGAATCTGTGACAACAAGCAATACAAGTTAAATGTTGATACATTAAGACAGCAATACAAGGATGCTATCGTTATAATTTGTTAACGTCTTGAAGCGGAAGTGACTCTGGCAAAATTTCCTGAACATGGAACTATTCTTCCAAGTTAACGACATCTTGACGAGAACGTCCTTCTGAATTTCCTCTTGTTTGTTTTTTGTTTGTTTTTACACGCCTGTTTTCCTTAATCATGAAAATAATGATTTTCTTTCAGTATAGAACTACCACCTGTTTTTTTTTTTTTAGAACTTAAACACTTT
>JAHPZR010026000.1:0-15000 GCA_019787425.1 Platygyra sinensis
TAAACTGACTTCAATTTGAACAACATTATATAGCGACTTCGGTAAAAATTCACAAACAAATGTCATCAGAGTCGGCGCTTTTTTAAACCTCTTTAGTTTTTCACTGTTTGATCGACGCGACAGCGATAAACCGGCGGAGAAGATATATATATATCGCTGCTTTCTGGCGGGTAGCTATATAAACATTGCATGACGATAAAACATTAGGTGATAAGGAGTGAGACGAGTTTACAAGGTAATTTGTTTTCGAAAATTGTATATCTCTTTCAAAAAAAAAAAAAAAAAAAAAAAAAAAAACTTGAGGGTTCCGAGATTTGAGGGTCTGAGTTTTCGGGGGCTGAGTTTTTCGGGGTCTGAGTTTATAGGCGGCAACAGCCAGAAAGAATCGAGATATTTACCTTCTCCGGTTTATCGCTGTCGCTGTCGCTGTCCGGTGGAGACAAACCTGACTTCAGTGTGAACGACATTATAGCGACTCTGTGTCTTCTATTTCTTCGGTAGATAGTTCACCAGCAAATGTGATCAAAGCGTCAGCTGCTATTTTAAACCCTGTTAGTTTTTCACTGTTTGATCAACGCGACAGCGATAAACCGGACAAGACAAAGAAAATATTAGAGACCTTAAGATACCCCGGTTTTCGGGTACGGGTACGGGTAGGATTACCCGTACCCGTGCTCGGAAACCAATCAAACTTAAGATACACCGGGTGACACCAGGTACGATCTGCGCAAAAATGCAAGGGCTATATCGTGTTCCGTATGCCTTCTGAACATCGTCTGAAATTGGCCGAGGAATATTTTTCTATCAGATTTAATTGCCTTTTCTTTTTTCTTACAATATACTACAAATATGTCTTCGACTCAAAAAATGGAAGAAGCCTCGTTTACTTCTATCAAAAAGGTTTTAATCAAGAAGTATCTTTCCAAGTCAAACTAAAGTATTTAATTTGAATTAAGGTATTTTTCATCGTGGTTCATGGCCTATTGCATTTTAAATTTATTTGAAATGCGTCTCAACTAAACTTTGGCGAAGAGACTACACCTCAGTCACCGCGTGTTTTGGAAAGCAGCACGTCATTTGACAGGCAAACATTTCTCCACATTTGTACCTCGAGAAAACTTTTTCGTAGTCCCAAAACGCTTCAAATCAGAAAAACAAGTGTTTATGCAAGAATCTGGATACGCTTCTAGTCTAACAAGCAAAGATAAAGACCATTAAAACTTACCCGTTTCTCCATTTTTACCCGGAGCGAACTCACGTGTAGACCACTGATCACCCGGGAAAACGTGTAGCTTTTACGGGAAGGCCGCGATAACGTCATCATTTAATGAATTCAAAATGGCGCTAGCCGTACCCGTGCGTGAAAATCGGGGTATCTTAAGGTGCCTATTATATCGCTTCTTTCTGGCGGTTGCCTATGAACATTGCGTGACCATAAATTATCAGGTGATACAATATAGGTACAATCACAGGCGGCCCAGACGTTGTTTGTGATTTACATACGTGACAATATTGCGTTACGTTTTTAGCCATTGAGGAGAATGTATGAAAATGGTTCGAAAATCGCTCTAAATTCGACTTGTAGTAAAGGATTGAAATAAAAGAAGCTTACCTCAGACCGTACTTGTATTATTTTGAAGTCTTTGTGGCAGCTGAGTCGTTCTAAAGTCGTTCTAAAGCCATATTGACGATTTAAAGCTGATTTCCAGTCCGTACTGTGCACTCTCGAGAGTTTGTTTACGTTTTTTGTTTTGTTTCATGTAAGACGTCACGAAATGTGAACATTTCGCAACTACTTACATGAAGTAAATTGGAAGTTTAAAAATTACCGCCATTATGGATGCGAAGCGGTCAAAGCTTAATGCTTTGTTCTTTCTCATATCACTTGATGAAACAACTTTGCAGCTGTAAAACTCAATGAAACTGTTGGAAAAATAATTTGAAAGGCCTCGAAGATAAGGTATGTGGTTTTTAACGAATAACATCAATTCACATTCCATTGAGTGAGCCGTTATAATGTGTATAAACATGAGGGTACTGAGACTGCGCAGTACGGACTGGAAATCATCTTTAAACTTTTCCAGGTTTGCTTTCCATGGAAATATTTTTCCACCGTACGCTCTTTGTTTCAGACATATTTTGACAAGTTAAAGTTTCTTTTGGTTCAAAGTTGACTTCCGCTGCGGAAGGCCGAAGATTTGATTGGTTAATTTATGACAGCATGACATCTCAGTTTGGGTGTGGAGGTTTTCAAAATCCAGGAATTGTCTGCAAAGGTTTTCTTCCTTCCACACCCCCCCCCCCCCCCCCCCCCGCCCCCCGAACCGCACAGAAACGCGTGCTACGCAGACTAGAAAATACAACGCTTTTTGACTTTCTCATCTTCAAGAACACTAAATGACCAACACACTTTTGGGTCTGAGACCCGTGGGTCTTTGTAAAGTTTATGGACACCGACTTGAGGTAGAAGGAGAAAGCGATGGCCACGATGACGACGACGGTGACTCAAGTACTTTAAGGCCCGGGTCAGAGACTGTTAAAAGTACTTCTTTTATTAAAACAAAAATAATAAAAAAAAATAAAATGAAAAATAAAATATAAATAAAAACGAAAATAAAAATTGAAAAAAAATAAAAGAAATAATTAGAAGATTGAAAAATTAATATTTTTTCTATTTCTTCAATCATAGAAGGAACCAAATTTAGCACGTAGTTAGGTTTTATTTTCTTAACCATTTTAAAGAAGAATTGTTGCTTCTGATTGGTCACGTGACACGTGACGTGATGTTTAGCGAAAGTTTAGTGACGTTTATTTGAGGAATTAGTTGCGATTTTTTTGTGATATTCTCAAACAAAACCGAGCTTTAGATGGAGACCAATTATTTCTATCCTCGTATGTTTTGAAATGACAGTCTCACCGTTCGTAGGAAAATTCGTATTTGATATATTGTTTTTATTATCTCAAATTGCAGTTCTTTGAATAATAACAGAATTAAAAAGTTGATGAAATACTCTTTTCGCGGACTACGACAATTAACCCTTTTGTAAGTTCCAGAATCAAGTTTGTTTAAGATCACTATGATATCTTTTACTTTCATTTTATTTGGTAGTACGCAATACTCCCCTTTCCCCCGAGAAATACACTTCTATCCATCCTCCCCTCAAAACAAAAGATTCTTTGCAGCTAGGGTTAAAAAAAGGAAAGAATGCAAATGACTGCAAAAGGTAGATCTTTAGGGGGAAGGGGTGGGTTTAGGAGAGGGGGGGGGGGGGGGGGGGGCTTCAGTTATAATCAACATTAGTTAATCGCCTTACAGTTTATGTAAAATATGTTTATCACTTTTTAAAATTGTTTTCGGCAGAAAGTTGGATTTTAATCAATTGGAAGACATTTTCAACGGTACTTTCGACGGATTGGAAAAGCTTCAATATCTGTGAGAGCAGTACAAACAAAATTAAAACATTAAATTACGTCTTTTGTTTGTTTTGTATTATTGGTCTATCCATTCATTATTTTTATTGCAAGAGTCTTAGAGATATTAAAAAAAAGCAAGAAATAGAGAAGGGCCCAATATAATAAGGCTAATTCAGGCCTTTAAAATACTAGCAAACAATGATGCGAGGCTGATACTACGTAGAAAGCTTAACGGGGCAACGACATGATAGAGTCCAAACTGAAAGCCAAGAATTGCGACCGTGGACAGCTGTTTCGACCTTGGTGGGTCTCGTCAGCACTGTGCAGCAAGCTGTGAAGTAATCAGCTGGTCGACTGATATTCAAAAACCCACTAAATGCAGATGGTGATGACCTCAGATGAAACTCAAATCCAGACAATGGGAAAAATCTCGAATATCGTGTCGTTGCCGCGATAAGGAAACTGTGGACAGACACAAGCTGTGCCACTGGAAAATCATGGTAAAGACCAACGGCCCCCCAAAAATACTAGAAAAACATAATGATGCAAAGGACCGCAAACGAAAATCCTGCCTGTTTACGAAGATCTGTAAACAGGCAGCATTTTCGTTTGCGGTCCTTTAATGCATCATTACGTCTTTCTTTAAAAGACTTTATATTACCATTCTTTAAACACAACAGGCCTCACGTGACGTCATTAAGTCAGCTATATTGAGGACGCTATGTTAGCTTTCACTGTTTTCTTACACACAGAAAATACTGCCAGTGAAATGAATAATTGAAATAATAAAACTGGATTAAGTCTTATACGATGCTTCTCGATGAAACTAAAAATTAAAAACAAAACCGAATTCTCTCTCTGTCTCAATAAAAAAAAAAAAAAAAAAAAAAAACTGGAATCTGACGTGACCTGCATGCCAAGATGCGGTTGCTATGGCAATGTTAAAGAACTTAAATCTTGGTCTGGTATAAACGAAGCGTTTCTGAGAATCTGAGCACCAAAGAATATATCGTGTCTGAAAAATTTCCTATAAAACCACTTGGCAGGTGGGTGGTGGAACCATTCACTACTTTTCTTTTTTGAAGATTTAATATATTTTTGTACTTTCTTATTACCTACAATGCAGGTCTCATTATCATGCACGTTAACAGTATGATACTTTTGTTGACTATAAAACGCGTAACTTAAAGGGACACAATTAGCTTTGGGACCCCCTGGCCTGATCAGTAGCTTTCTCACTTTGGGAAGAGTTCATATTCGAACTTGAAATCAAAGTACCTCTAGAATTCCGCTTCAGTCTTCGCAGTGTTTTGCTTGATTTTAAATCGTTTATTGAAAACCTGTTTTTGAGTGTGATTTTGCTTAACCTATAATGTTGATTTTATCATATCATATTTCGTTAAAATTAGGATGTTTAGATCGTGTCTCTGTGAGATCCAAATTAGCTATGAAATGGTATCTAATTCGCAAGAGCGCTAGTTGACTGTGTCCCTTTAAGCTGGCAATACAATACTGCATTACTAGCAGAAAGTACAAGTACTCACAGTACTGCGGGCTTCTTACGCTACTAACAATAAAATACTTTATTTACAATAAGTACTTACATTACTTACAAAGGATATTAATTACTCAGTTAACTTTGCTAATGTAAAGAACCACATAGAACGCACGTAACAGATTACACAATCGCCTGAAATTGCACACGTGCTAGAATGTTGATCGGTACATTTTTATTGTATTAGTTTTATAGCAAAATATATATTTGTGAGATCGCTAGAGTTCTATAAACTAATTAATTAATTAATTAATTTACCGAGGAAACATTTTTGTTTTATAATGTAGGGATTTTGCTTCCAGACAATGAATACTGACACCGCTTATCAGAAGAGTTCACTGAAGAAAATAAGGACGTTGGTGAGCATACATGTTTACAAGCCTCCATGTTTGTTTGGCTCTGGGAAAATGATTATTCAATAGTTATTATCTTACTCAACTAACTTGCGCATACGAAATTAAAAATGTCTCTCACATGAAAACGAGACTTGTGAGTCCTTCCAAAGTGTGGGCATTGATTGCCAGTAGTTTGTTTGCCTTCAATCCCCTATCAATGATAAGAACAATATTGCAACGTTTAGTGAATATAACAACTTACAAATATTTAACCTGCAAGATGTTATGTGCGAATGTAGTAATTTAGGAGAGGTTAAATGATCTAAATCCAGAAGAAAAGCCCCAGGTTAACCAGCAAGAATCGTTAATTGTTCTGAGTATCCGGGCAATGAAGAAGTTCAATCAAGTCATGGCCAGATTGGCGGACATTGCAACGGAAGAATTGTTATGCTTTGTACGTTTTGTTCTCTAAATTGGCCATGGCTATTGGTCAAAAGGCCTTGCTTTAGGCTTTCACACCGTCCGTAATACACCATTAATAAGACCTATCTAAATACAGGAACATAAAATGAAAAAAAAGAACCTATTGACAAAAATTTTGAATTACAATCAAAGATTGAGTAACATCACATGTGGCGTTGTGGTCTAATATTTAGTATGCTAAATCAGCCAAGAATGGAAGCGGTTCCTTGAATGGAAGGCGCTTCCTTTATTCTTTGTCATAAAGACACTGATACGCTGTGGACGTTCTTCAGAATTATCGGTCATTTTTGGGTCAACTGTGTACTTTTTCATGCTAATAAACATAAAATTAGACAATTTCGAGACAAAGTAACCTTTCGTTAATCAGGGCTAGAGACCGTCGTCCTCCAGATTTATTTACATCCTTAGTCATTGTCCCGTGACCATAATCAGCCAAAGGAACATGCGTTAGGTTAGAGTAACCTCCAGCTATAAAACAGCTCAGCAGAGGCAAAATTATTTGTGTATTTGGTTACTTTAGTTTTTAGACTGAATGGTCGACTCTCACAAATATCGAAGTCTTGAAAGATCTCTGAATGTTTTGTCTTCTATGCACTCGATGTTACTGGACCCCAACTGCCTGCGAAATGAAAATAATCCTTTTAAAACTGAGTAACGACGTTTACTTTTTTATTATACAAACACGAGTGAAATACCAAGTGAGCTTTCCCGCGAAAACTTCATATCTTCACACGTAAAAATAACATGTTATCTTCACACGTGAAGAGATCACCGTCGTTATGGTTACATAATAAATCGCTCCTTTGAAAGTGGCGCTGGTGTTTATATAATAATGATGGTGTTTATATAATAAACAGAATATTACATGCCCGCTTATGGATATGAATTTTATCTTCTCGATATCGAGTTGACCAATCGAAGATGAAATTCATATCCACGCGCGGGCATGTAATATCCTCTATATCTTAGCAATCAAATGTCGACTTTCTAAGACAAGACAAAAGTAAGACAAATGTAAGACAAAAGTTCTTCAAAGTAGGGCGAAACTGAGTTTTAACTGTTACGTCGCGAGAACGGCGTTTGTAAAAATGTGTTATATTAAAATGGTGCCTGTTCTTTAAGGCGAAAGCCACTACCATGTTTTTTCTTTTTTTTTAATAGGATATGTGTCCAGAAAACACTCTGTATGGTAATTACTTCTAGCAACATTTTTCGACGTTTCAATAGTTTTCCTTCAATTTTCTGGCAGTTTTTTTTCCAAATAAAATTGAATATACAATATTTTTCGCCTTTTTGCCGGGTTTCAACAAGGCTCTACTAGCGCAATATCAGGAGGGTCATAACCGTATATTCTGCTACCACTATCTCTTCTATTATTCTTCTGTTGAATGTAGTTAGTGGCAAGGCTGTGTGCTCTTAGCTTCCTTGCATTTTCGAATTGCCGGCGGACAGTGACGATGAATTATATAATTTACCGAAACAACTGATTATTTGCTCTCCATTTCTAAATATGATGGTTGACTCAGGCTGCGCCCTCGTAAAATTATCACCCGGTAATAAATCTATCTGTCAAAGCTGAAAATCTGGAAAAGCAAAAAACAAAAAACAAAAAAAAAAAAAACAAAAACAGAGAAAATAATTATGATAAAATCAACAACGCACAACCACTAACAATATTGTAAGGCTTGTTAACCCATCGAGTGACCCTTGTTGGAGGACTGTGAGGTTGTTGTTTTCAAGAAATCTGTGACAACAAGCAATACAAGTTAAATGTTGATACATTAAGACAGCAATACAAGGATGCTATCGTTATAATTTGTTAACGTCTTGAAGCGGAAGTGACTCTGGCAAAATTTCCTGAACATGGAACTAATTCTTCCAAGTTAACGACATCTTGACGAGAACGTCCTTCTGAATTTCCTCTTTGTTTGTTTTTTGTTTGTTTTACACGCCTGTTTTCCTTAATCATGAAAATAATGATTTTCTTTCAGTATAGAACTACCACCTGTTTTTATTTTTTTTAGAACTTAAACACTTTTACAGCGCTGATTATATTACCGTGAACACCTAAAATATGTCTGGAATGTTTATTGTGTTGTAACCAATCACATGCGAGATATTCACACCACAGAAACCACAGGCAACGAACCGTTTCCTTAATCGGTCACGGAACAAATTATTTTTGTTTTGTTTAAGATACAAACTGTCTTATTAGGAATTTAAAAGACCGCTGTTCCCCAAGATCAGTGCTGAGGACCGCATCCAGGTCATCCTTCGAGTTTAGAAAGAAAAAATTTAGAAGCCAACGCGACGCGACTGCAACCAGCTTTCCATGTAACGACATCACATGAAGTTAATAAAAAATCAACAATCGTGATTAGCATAATCCTTGCCAATATTTTTTGTAAAACAAGGGTTGATTTGTGTGGGCTAACAATTGAACCCTCGAACTACTGTGCCGGCAGAAGTTCCTTGATAACAAGATCGCAAACTGGAAAGACCGCCGAACAAATTTGCGATCAGGCGTAACTAATTATTCCGATTTCGATCGTTCCAAAATTCGCACGCCAAACCGTCGCGTGCGTCCGCCGGCACATCGGCTTTGTAATTCATTTCAAAATCGCTCAAACCTGTATTTCTCGCTATTGTAGCACATACTGCAAACAAATGGGAAGGAAAAGTAATTGTTTACTTGCTTGTAAAAATACTGAATGTTAAAACAAAACGAAAATAATTTGTTCCGTGGCCGTTAGGAAACCATTCGTTGCCTTGTGGTTTCTGTGGTGTGAAGATCTCACATGTGATTGGTTACAACACAATAAACATTCCAGACATATTTTAAGTGTTCACGGTAATATAATCAGCGCTGTAAAATAGCGCCTGTGTGACGTAAATCTCATATTATAAGGCGCCTCAAAGACAAGATTAAGTTATCTTATCGGTTTTGCGGAAGTCAAGGTTTCGAATACCGTTAAAGTCCTGATTTTTTCCAGGCTTTTTCTTTCAATTGCTTAAATTGGAAAATTAACTGGGTTGATCATTCTTCACCTTCATAGACAACTGCAGTTCAAAATATGAATTATTTCATATATACTTCACATCAAAGATAGCATTCTAAAGTTGCATGAGCACTTTAAAACAACAATGCCGTTACTTTAACATTAGCATTCCGTGAAGATGTAATTACAGTGAGAGTAGATTCGACAAGTTTTGAAAGGCTCCTTTCTGGATGGTCGATATTCTGTTTCCTGCCAGAAACCTGTTGACAATTAAATTCTATCAAGCGTTGTACCTTAAACACTGAAAATCGATCTGTGTTCGATGACGAGTTTCTAGTCTCTGTTTTTGGGGTTAGAAACAAACATGGGGGGGAGGGGGGAGGGGGGGAGGGAGGGAGGGAAGGGGCTCAAGCCCAAGTTTTTTTTTCCTCAACTTTTATTTCAAATAACATAACTGTCAGGTTAGAATATCGTTTTCTGTGGAAGATTAATTAATGATTGGAAATAATAAACGGTTTCAATGAAGTGATGCTATCCAGGTTACAGGATGCAGTTCTGTAAACCATAATGGACAGTGACTAGGTGATGTTAAATCTTAATACAGATAAAAAAACATCACATTGTCATTTTGATCCAAAATGAGAACTATTGATCAATGTGCTATTTCCGATTTGCCTTTTGCCTCTGTGCCGGGTAAAAACGCAGCTTCGTGTGAAACTACTCATATGAAAATGAGTTCCTCCTACGTCCAGGTTCATTTTCATGCAAACCAAACTTACGTTTTGCACGTAGACTCCTTTTGAAACAGAGGCACTAAGTAACTCGGAAATGGCCTACATGTTTTAGATTGATTATAGACATCGGTCTCTCACTGACTCTATCGCATATTAGTATAAGGGAGACTGGGTGATAACTCAGTTATCACTGAAAGCAACCGAGAAATAAGAACCTTAAGATCCACGTTTACTACAAACGTCAAACTGCATAGAGTTTGAGCTTAGACGCTTGCCGTTCACCCGTTAGTAAATTATACCTACTTTAAATGACTTACATGAAAACCTTCCTCTTGCAGTTTCAAAGCGAGAGTCGAAAACGTGACGTCCTGACCCGTTTGCTTTTTTGCGGTAAACGTGAATCTATTATCAAAGTTGCTCTAAATGTTTCTGAAAGCAGGAACTCTGGTTTCTTTCAAGCTCTTCCAACTTCAAAGTGAACCAATTAACATAGACCTCTATCACACGGCGGCCATTTTGAGTCCCAGGAGAACAAAAAGCTTTGTTTTTGCCCGTCCAGCCTCGCACTGGAAGAGAGGTGAGACGGGTAAAATCTTTTGTTTCAGTCAGCATTGTGTGATGAAGTTCCATTAAAGGCTTGGGATTCCAAGCTGATAGAATTTTCAGTATTAAATAAAATAATAATAATAGGGGTATCTTAAATTATTTTAAGAGAACCGTCTGTCATGTCACTGAAATGAAGTTTAAATCTGCATACGAGCCGAGTAGCCCATTAGGCCGGAGCATACCCTAGTTTCTGTAGTATGAAGCGACTAGGTGTATTTTTCACTTTCCCCCCGCCCCCGGATAAGATGCTGGGGCACGTTAGCCGGTTCCCATTTATACACCTGGGTCGGGTTGTTCGAAAGCCGGTTAACGGTAACCCAGGATTGAACGTTAACTGAAGCATTATTTTTTCTTGTTTAAAAATGTTTTTCACCTCTAACGTTTAATGTAGTTTGAGATTACTACAGCTCAAAACTGAAGGGCAAACAGTATAAACAGATTACCTTACCAAAGAGTTACAAAACTGAAATCAAAATTCTCGCTAACCCCTGGGTTAGCTTAATCGGGCTTCGAACAACCCGGCCCTGGAACACAAGAACACAAAGTATTTTCCCCGGCCAGGGCTCGAACCCGGTCCGCTCGATCCGGAGACGAGCGCACTAACCATAAAGCCCCCGACCCTCTTATTTAATTACTAAACTGAAGAAAAAAGCAAGAACCGAACAATGAAAACAATTTCTCAAAAGAGTGTTTCAAAAGAGTTTTGCAGAAAGCCTAACTGTATAACCCAAAAACATTTTATTTATTAAACTAAGATAACTTACAACCTACGCAAAGTTCTCAATCCATGAAAAATTCCAGCCTTGATTACTTGTAGTTTGTTGCCACCCAGGTTACTATGCAAAGAGAAGGAAATTAAATTGTGTCGACTTTATCCATCTATCTATCATCCGTTTTAAGGCGGCTCCGAACCATACATACAATATATTTTTAAACTTTGCCAAAAGCTGCGTCTTAACATGCTTGTTAAAACATTTCACTGTGCCGTTTTTGAATTATAAGTCCTTAAACCTACAATGAAAAGTGGTTTTAGCAAGTCATGCTGCTGCTATGGTAACCTATGGTGCCGCCAAAATGATAACAACATGTTCACTAATGATTGGGCAGATTTTTGATACCATGATTATAACATTAAGTGATAAAGAGTGGTTATAATGAGCCACCAAAATCTAAGTGCTTTAACCTTTTTGAGCTACGTCAGGAGCCATTACTAGGAGCCTGCAACTCCCATAGTAAGCCACTGCAACGGCATTTTTACAGATCTAGACCAGTCTGTTTTAAGATATTTTCCCGCGAAATAGGCCCGTTCCAGTCTACATGAGCACGCATCGGTGCGGATAAAACAATGCGGCCTCACGTGAACACGTCAACATTATGTCGGCATGTCAACATTAGTCCGTGCTTGTGATTGTAATTGGTCACTGAGGTTCCTATGGGGATCTGAATTCGAGATAAATTTAAACTAAAAATAGATCGGTCTGTGAAAACGCCGTGACAGGAATATTGGGTAGTTGCAGGCTCCTGGTAATAAGCTCCTGGCTAACATTTTGTGGGTATACTATCAGCACCAGCAAGCCTAATTCTAGAACATTAAGCTATTAATAGTAAGTGAGTAACTTATATTTTGTGTATTTTTTTTGTACGGATGTTTTCTAACGCAGATTTTAATATTGCTGTCTATTTAGATTTGATAAAATGCAGAAGTAAAATAAAACATTACATCAATCCATGCTGCCGTGAGGCCAGCAAGTCAGCCGTTCAGCCAACCAACCAATGAACCATCCAGCAAGCCAACAAGTCAGCCACGCCAGCCAGTCAACCAACTAACCAACCAACCAACCAACCAACCAACCAGAGAGCTATTCAATCAATAGTTCGATAAATCAACAAATCCCGCAAACTTGAAATTTGTCGTTGCTGCCATTCATGCATGATCGATCGCACTTCAAAACCGACTAAGATAGTTAATAGCTAATGAAACTTTGACTTCATTCACTTTCAATAACTAAATTAATATTGCTTTGAGTTTTAATGTTACTGACTTTTATATAAAAAGTGGTGATGACACGTGGAAATGAATTTTGCAAGCACCTGCTCACTTACAGGATGTCGAGGCTGACAAGTTCCTCAAAGGCGTACGTCTCGATAGTCTCCAGTCCGTTGTCATTAATGTCCCTGTCACAAATTCGGTTTGAGGTGAGCAATGGGAAGAAAAGTACCCTAGAATTTCTTCTGATTTGATACAAACTTTTGATGATCTCTTCCGCTTTAGTTTGAATACCTCGTCTTGGAATAAGGCTGAACTGGCGAGCAACTTCTTCTCGTGATAGCAAGAAAACTCACGACTGTTATGTCACAACACAGAACAGAACCCAAAGATAAAGGAAAAGGTAGATAAGTACTGCATACGAGTCAAATGTCCCATCAGGCCGAAGCTTATCCCCGTTCATGTAGCATGAAGCGACTAGAAGTATTTCTACTCTCCCCTGAATGGGATGCTAATCCATTGCGGGGCTACTTAAATTTTAAGTTGGCACGTACGCAATTATACACCTGGTGGAAGAGGGAATTGTGAGAGAAAAGTGTATTGCCCAAGATGACAAAACGATGTACCCGTAGCTCAAGCCGGCCCGAGCGGCTCGATGCGGAGGCAAGTTTATTAACCATGAGGCCACCGTACCTCCGACTTCCACTAAAGGGAAAAAACACAAATCATACTTAATGAAGACCAAAATGACAACAGCCAGAAAGATAAAGGGCAAATAACAGCACTTAGCGTGTAAACACAATTTATTAACTCCTATACACTCACAAGCCAGTCACATTTCTTAATCCAGCCAGTGTTCTTCTCCTAATGGTAGTTAATCGCTTATCTAGCATATAATTCAAAGTTCTGCAAATATAAAAAAAAATAAAATAAAGATATATACATAGATAAACCTCGTCCGGGTTTTCACTTTCCTTAAATGCACAACTACGGAATTTGTCTTCGCGGATGTAAAGAAAAATGTAATGTAATAAAGCTTTTTGCTATTTTTATTCTGCTGTTTACAAATTTACCTTTAGCTTAGCCAAGTCGTACTTCAATAGTCCGTTTCCCTGTACAAAACTCCATGCGAAGAAGACTGTTTGGACTGTTAGTCGTTACATATTTTTATTATTATTATTATTATTATTATTATTATTATTATTATTATTATTATTATTTTATTATTATTATTATTATTATTATTATTATTATTATTATTATTATTATTAATTGCCATGGAAAAATATCTACACGGGTGCGATGATCTGTCACAGAAAATTTCTCACAGATAAAATTCAATGTTTAAAACGTTTACTTATAGGTCTAGCCAAGCCTAAAAGCTGAGTTCCTAATAACTAGAAGTTAAACTGGCTTGATTTTACCATCCAATGGAAAGCCAGTACCTGAGCGCTCAACGCTTATATGACCTCTAGACCTGTGTCACAATATTGTTACGTGATATTGGTCAGCGAATACCTTGTTTTTACATGTGTTAATTGACCATTACATGGATGTTCAATATCAAGAACCTACGCTGTAAACCAAGGCTGCATGCCCCTGTCAACCTATTAATGTAGCTGGAGTATGACTGCCATGCTGCGACATCCTGCTGTCGCCGTCGTAGTGTTCAGGCTCCTGCGATCCATGCCGCTAGCAATGTTGGCAAAGAAAAAACAACAGATGCATGCTTTCCTATTTCTCTGCATGCATATGATTCCTGGTGTTCCGTCTGGAGACCGCTGCAGAGTGAGGATGCTTTCCATCCCCTCCAATTCCCAAAGTAGATCTGCATACGGCAGTTCATTTGTCTCGCTAATCAAAATCTTATGTTGAATTAATCCCTCGTCAGAAAACACTCGATGATTAATAAATTCATGGAAATGTTTGAATCTAAGACTTGGGTCAGGAAAATAAGGTGCGGTTGTGATTAGGCAGCTATATTTCTTGTTATATTTGTTTCACCAAATTTTCCCTGATTAAAAAACTCGGCTTCATGCCTTGGCTTAAAATATTATTTTGACTGCCTTACCTGTCTAGTAATCATTTTCTTAATACTTGGCATAGTAATTCGGCCAATTGCTAGCGAATTGCGATAACATTGCTCAACATATGTCAGCTTTCGAGGCGAATTTAAATAATTTTGCCTAAAAAACGACCTTGGACCCTAATGTATTTTCCTACGAATGGTGGGACGGTCATTTCAAACGTGAGGGAATAGAAATAATTGGTGTCCATCTAAATCTCGTTTTTGGTTGAGGATATCACTAAAAACCGCCACGAGTTCATGAAATAATGGCTACTTTCCGCTACATTGTCTTCTATGTCTTCAGAAACTGTACAACAAATGAACTAATTTTAAAAGGAACAGTTTTTTTTTTTTTTCAGGCCTTAAAGTACTTGAGTGGTAGTCGTCGCCGTCACCGTAGCCGTCTTGCGTTGTTAATAGAGAACTTAAGCAAACCACGAGGGCAACGGTAACAAGAACGTAGAATAATAGCTGTGCACGTGCGTTTTAAATCTTTGTACATTTCGTTGCCGTTCTCTGCCAAACAACAACGTGAAATCAACAATTTTTGCGTATTTTGGAGAACCTAGGCCACGACGGCAAATATTTTGGATTTTCTTATGGAATTGATCGCTGGCATTACATATTTCGTTCGATCAGGTTTTTAGACAGATTTTCGCTCTGAACGGGTTTAGTTACTTACGACATTCCAGCCGAGTAAAACTTAAATTCAGTTTTTGCTAGGCGCCGTCGTCAGTGCTTAAGTTCCCTATTTACGTTTTAGATTTATTTCTTCTTGTACTTCATGTCTTATCCATGAACTTTACAAAGACCTCGAGT
>JAHPZR010026000.1:20000-29711 GCA_019787425.1 Platygyra sinensis
GATGGATAGAAGTGTATTTCTCGGGGGAAAGGGGAGTATTGCGTACTACCAAATAAAATGAAAGTAAAAGATATCATAGTGATCTTAAACAAACTTGATTCTGGAACTTACAAAAGGGTTAATTGTCGTAGTCCGCGAAAAGAGTATTTCATCAACTTTTTAATTCTGTTATTATTCAAAGAACTGCAATTTGAGATAATAAAAACAATATATCAAATACGAATTTTCCTACGAACGGTGAGACTGTCATTTCAAAACATACGAGGATAGAAATAATTGGTCTCCATCTAAAGCTCGGTTTTGTTTGAGAATATCACAAAAAAAATCGCAACTAATTCCTCAAATAAACGTCACTAAACTTTCGCTAAACATCACGTCACGTGTCACGTGACCAATCAGAAGCAACAATTCTTCTTTAAAATGGTTAAGAAAATAAAACCTAACTACGTGCTAAATTTGGTTCCTTCTATGATTGAAGAAATAGAAAAAATATTAATTTTTCAATCTTCTAATTATTTCTTTTATTTTTTTTCAATTTTTATTTTCGTTTTTATTTATATTTTATTTTTCATTTTTATTTTTTTTTATTATTTTTGTTTTAATAAAAGAAGTACTTTTAACAGTCTCTGACCCGGGCCTTAAAGTACTTGAGTCACCGTCGTCGTCATCGTGGCCATCGCTTTCTCCTTCTACCTCAAGTCGGTGTCCATAAACTTTACAAAGACCCACGGGTCTCAGACCCAAAAGTGTGTTGGTCATTTAGTGTTCTTGAAGATGAGAAAGTCAAAAAGCGTTGTATTTTCTAGTCTGCGTAGCACGCGTTTCTGTGCGGTTCGGGGGGCGGGGGGGGGGGGGGGGGGGGTGTGGAAGGAAGAAAACCTTTGCAGACAATTCCTGGATTTTGAAAACCTCCCACACCCAAACTGAGATGTCATGCTGTCATAAATTAACCAATCAAATCTTCGGCCTTCCGCAGCGGAAGTCAACTTTGAACCAAAAGAAACTTTAACTTGTCAAAATATGTCTGAAACAAAGAGCGTACGGTGGAAAAATATTTCCATGGAAAGCAAACCTGGAAAAGTTTAAAGATGATTTCCAGTCCGTACTGCGCAGTCTCAGTACCCTCATGTTTATACACATTATAACGGCTCACTCAATGGAATGTGAATTGATGTTATTCGTTAAAAACCACATACCTTATCTTCGAGGCCTTTCAAATTATTTTTCCAACAGTTTCATTGAGTTTTACAGCTGCAAAGTTGTTTCATCAAGTGATATGAGAAAGAACAAAGCATTAAGCTTTGACCGCTTCGCATCCATAATGGCGGTAATTTTTAAACTTCCAATTTACTTCATGTAAGTAGTTGCGAAATGTTCACATTTCGTGACGTCTTACATGAAACAAAACAAAAAACGTAAACAAACTCTCGAGAGTGCACAGTACGGACTGGAAATCAGCTTTAAATCGTCAATATGGCTTTAGAACGACTTTAGAACGACTCAGCTGCCACAAAGACTTCAAAATAATACAAGTACGGTCTGAGGTAAGCTTCTTTTATTTCAATCCTTTACTACAAGTCGAATTTAGAGCGATTTTCGAACCATTTTCATACATTCTCCTCAATGGCTAAAAACGTAACGCAATATTGTCACGTATGTAAATCACAAACAACGTCTGGGCCGCCTGTGATTGTACCTATATTGTATCACCTGATAATTTATGGTCACGCAATGTTCATAGGCAACCGCCAGAAAGAAGCGATATAATAGGCACCTTAAGATACCCCGATTTTCACGCACGGGTACGGCTAGCGCCATTTTGAATTCATTAAATGATGACGTTATCGCGGCCTTCCCGTAAAAGCTACACGTTTTCCCGGGGTGATCAGTGGTCTACACGTGAGTTCGCTCCGGGTAAAAATGGAGAAACGGGTAAGTTTTAATGGTCTTTATCTTTGCTTGTTAGACTAGAAGCGTATCCAGATTCTTGCATAAACACTTGTTTTTCTGATTTGAAGCGTTTTGGGACTACGAAAAAGTTTTCTCGAGGTACAAATGTGGAGAAATGTTTGCCTGTCAAATGACGTGCTGCTTTCCAAAACACGCGGTGACTGAGGTGTAGTCTCTTCGCCAAAGTTTAGTTGAGACGCATTTCAAATAAATTTAAAATGCAATAGGCCATGAACCACGATGAAAAATACCTTAATTCAAATTAAATACTTTAGTTTGACTTGGAAAGATACTTCTTGATTAAAACCTTTTTGATAGAAGTAAACGAGGCTTCTTCCATTTTTTGAGTCGAAGACATATTTGTAGTATATTGTAAGAAAAAAGAAAAGGCAATTAAATCTGATAGAAAAATATTCCTCGGCCAATTTCAGACGATGTTCAGAAGGCATACGGAACACGATATAGCCCTTGCATTTTTGCGCAGATCGTACCTGGTGTCACCCGGTGTATCTTAAGTTTGATTGGTTTCCGTGTAGCCGAGTACGGGTACGGGTAATCCTACCCGTACCCGTACCCGAAACCGGGGTATCTTAAGGTCTCTAATATTTTCTTTGTCTTGTCCGGTTTATCGCTGTCGCGTTGATCAAACAGTGAAAAACTAACAGGGTTTAAAATAGCAGCTGACGCTTTGATCACATTTGCTGGTGAACTATCTACCGAAGAAATAGAAGACACAGAGTCGCTATAATGTCGTTCACACTGAAGTCAGGTTTGTCTCCACCGGACAGCGACAGCGACAGCGATAAACCGGAGAAGGTAAATATCTCGATTCTTTCTGGCTGTTGCCGCCTATAAACTCAGACCCCGAAAAACTCAGCCCCCGAAAACTCAGACCCTCAAATCTCGGAACCCTCAAGTTTTTTTTTTTTTTTTTTTTTTTTTTTTGAAAGAGATATACAATTTTCGAAAACAAATTACCTTGTAAACTCGTCTCACTCCTTATCACCTAATGTTTTATCGTCATGCAATGTTTATATAGCTACCCGCCAGAAAGCAGCGATATATATATATCTTCTCCGCCGGTTTATCGCTGTCGCGTCGATCAAACAGTGAAAAACTAAAGAGGTTTAAAAAAGCGCCGACTCTGATGACATTTGTTTGTGAATTTTTACCGAAGTCGCTATATAATGTTGTTCAAATTGAAGTCAGTTTAATTTGTATCCACCAGACGCGACAGCGATAAACCGGAGAAGCACATAATATAACCACATCAAACTGGTAGCTCTTTAGAAAGTAGAAGATCACCTTCTTCAGGCCCGGGGTTTCAATTCCCAAAGCCTTTGCCGCCGAGGCATAAAAGCAATCGCCGTCCCCAGGCGGATTGAGGGCAACGTCGTATCCTAAACGCTCTACTCTCTTTTCCGTAGGGTTAGAAACAAAGAAAAAAGAGAAGAATAAATTCAAACGCTTACATAATAACAAGTGCAATGCCGCGTGAGAAAGTACTGAAGAGACAAACCGAGCGATTAGCGTCATATATTTTAATATGGGATAGGATATTAACTTTTTTAACTTTTTTACCTCCCTCGACCCTCGACCCTCGACAAAAACCTACACTCGTCATAATCTTGTCAACGGGCGAGAATCCTGGGGAAATTTTCGCGGCAAACGCTCATCGCTCGTATTCCAGGTCATTTGCATATTTTTGTTTACATCACGCACTTGACAAAAATTCCCGCGTGGAAGCTCTGTACGCTAACTCCTATGGAAAAATCAAAAGCAGAAATAATTTCTTGGGTAAAGAAAACGAAAAAACCGGCCCAAAGAAGAAAGAAAATTAAAGCTCCATTTTGTCAAGCAAAGAAAAAAACCTTGCCGAAAGCGACAAAGGCTCTTGGTTTGTCCGTTGATTCCTTGACGCCTTGTTCTTCCGCCTTAAATCCTTTAGGCGCAGGTTTTGCCTTTGCCTTTACCTTTGGCGTCTTTGCCCAATATTACGTGGTCGTCCTGGATTGAACTGCACTGAGCGAGAGGAAAGAACGAGTTGCAATGCGATGCTTTTCCCGGGAAATCGTAATCTATTGTCAGAGACGCAAGGAGGTCCTGTTTTTCCAATGGTTTGCGGTTTTATTAGGCGTCATAATCTGCGGGCGTGGAGCGAGTTGTTTACGAACCTTTACAAGCTAAAATCTCGCATTTGATTTTTGGAGGAATACATCCACTTTGAGCGAATTTATAGGGTATGTAGATTTGACGGATTGCCGTGAAATTTCGCCAGAACATTCAAGAAATAATGACAAACCAAAATGTGTCGGGAAATTTTGATATTTAACACATTTTTCCCGTGGCGTCCATTGACGCAACACGTCTCGCACATTTTTAGCTACTCCAACGGACGTTAATGTCGTCTCGGACGTTAAAGCAGTCTCGAGACAGCTTTAACGTCTAGTATAAAAACCAAAAGTAAGGAAGACACCTTTAACGTCTGTCAACTTTAACGTCCTCTTTTAAGAGCGTCTAAACGACGCTCTTATCAGTCGCCTTTAACGTTTAAGACGTTAAACCTGTCTAGTATAAAAACGTGACGCCCTTAACTGCCAGCCATGTTACCATCTACTAGATTTGTTCGTATGTTGACGGGCTAAAAGGTGCTTGTTTCCAGTGCCGTCCGAGTGTAGAACCCAGTCTTTTTTATTAAAAAAGTTCTTTTTCTTTATTAGGCCGTGTAATTAAATGCGTCTCGTTTTTATACCAGACGCCTTTAACGTCTTAGAGGTTAATGTTGTCTAGACAGCTTAAACGTCGCCAGCATAAAAAACGGCCATTATCTCGATAACCAATCAGAATATCGAAAAAGCCCGACACACTTTTGTTGATTGATGCCTTGTGAATACGACTGTGCAGCCATTTTGCTCGTGCTGCGGAATCCGATACCCGATAAATTCAATAGAAGAATCCTCGGTCGTTTCACGCCTTACCCCCTCCTGACACATACTAAAAGAAAAAATTGCTAAAATTGTAATTTTTTCGTTAAGTACATTTATCAAGATTTCTACTGTTATATAGTTTGTTGGGATTTTGTTGAAACTGGCGCGCGTACGATTTTTTTCCCGAAGGGCACCCGCGAAGGGAGGAAGTAACCTTTAAATCGAGCTATATTTCTACTCAATCCTTCTAAAAGGAAGGACCGCAAGGGTGAAGTTTTAGCACAAATCTTTGAAAAGTATTCAAGTTGCGTTGATATAATCCTTGTGCTCGTAAGATTCGAAATCTTCTATCACTGTATTCATTCATCCACTGTCCAGTAATCGATACAAGGTAAAATTAGCAAGTCAACTCCAGTAAAGAAGCAATTGCTGGAAACGCCAGATCTGCAAATCGGTTGAAGGTTTTATCGCCTGTGACAAAAACAAACAACGGAAAGTCTTGGAATTTGGGCAGGAGAGGCTTTAAATATCTGAGAAGGAAAATAACGATAATCTTGACCAGTATCTGGATACATATAATCTTCCCCTAGGCCGGCGGCCTCGAAGTCAAAGTTCTGAAATGTTCTCGTAAGAACTCCCCGCGACGAGAAGTGTAACTGTTTTGGAAGGCAAATATTTGACAACAACTGGCGTGCAAGCTCACTATAACAAATCATTCAGTATTGTACTCAAAGGTTGTAAATTCTGTCAACAAAAATGCTTCTAATTAAATGTCAGGGTACGCACATGATAAAATCCGAAAGCATGCCGTCAGTGTAACAAGCCAGACGAAATCTCTCGCTTTTCTCACGCAGTAGTGCGCGAATTTTCTGTCCCGTGATTTATTATCTTGTCCTTTGCGCATGTGGCATTCAAGAAAGTTATGTTTAAACTAAAGGAACAGCTACAAATTGTGTCGCAATTGCTTCTTCAGTAATGTGCAGGTATCGAAATACCAAGGCGCCAGCGTTGCACTACAAGTTTTCTACCGTACTGTCGAAGCGCAAAACTAAATCCTCATTCCGCGAGAAAAGTTAACGCTTTTTTGTAAACAAGCTTCGAACGACTCTTCCCCTAGTTTCCGGCACTCAGATCTTTAAGACATTTGATCGACACATGTCAATAATGTTCGACTAGCCCAGCCAATCACGAGCCCCCTTCACTGGCGGACTAGGTTTTCAAAATCCAGGGGTTTGTCTGCAAGAGTTTCCTTCCGTCTCCCCCTGCCCCTCTCTTTCTTTTTGTTTTTGGCTCTCGCCCCATTTTCCGCGCAGGCAAACTTTCCTCGGTCTTTCCTTGCTCCCAAACCCCACGGAACGCTTGCTACGCAGGCTAGGTATTTTCGCACACATTTTCACAATAGCGATATTCACTGATTACAAAAAATTTAAATTTTGCCAACCACAGAAGAAAAGAATCCTTTCTTTCGACAGCCAATAACTTCTGGTTGACACATTAATTACAATAGGTGACGTAAGTGTAAATATCGCTATACCTGAAAGATGCCCTCTTTACTTTAGTGCACAACAGTCACGAGGTTTTCTTCAGGCACCGCTCAAAATAATATCGAAAGGGGTCAAACTTTTGATCCCAAAGGTATAAACAAACGAGAAGAAATTTAATCTTATGTTTAACCCACTTATACCTTATGTATTATATTCCATTTTATTATCTTGTCATTCATTAGTTCAACGGTTTAGTTTTAAATATTTAAACGGTTTAGTTTTAAACATTTCAATTTTTGTTATCTATCTTGTCATTTATGGGTTACTTCAATGGTCCACCTTCTTTTTAATACTATATAGGCTTTTATCTTTGTTGTTTAAATTGTAGTGTCTTTTCTCAGTTGTAAACATTCCCTGAAGAAGTCAGGCCGCGCCTGACGAAATATTGGAAAATATATCACGGCTCACCCCAACCTTACGGTCAGCTTTTCTGAGTTCAGTTTAATTATTCAAAATAGTAATTTAATAAACATTACAGCTGGACGCGTTCAAAGTTGAATGTGTAACCAAGTGTTTCAGTGGTATCAAGATTTTGATTATTGAAAATAACTAGTTTTGTGTGTTTCAATCTCTATTATAAAATAAAATGACCCAGCGTCCCCACCCCCTCCCCCCCCCACCCCTCTCTCTGCCAAAAAGGTAGCTTAAAATTTAAACTATTCACATCCCACCAAAGGCTCTAAAGTCGATGAACCACTTCTACTTTAAATAATCACCCAAATATTTTTTTGACAAGTTTCTTATAACTACTTTATAAAAATATACTCACAGAGAATCAAGGCGGATGAGATCGCCAAAGGCTCCACTCGCTATATTTCGAATTTTGTTGTAACTTAACTCTCTAAACAAAAGAATTAATCGACATTTAGTTTCATGCAATCAAAACTTGGCTCATGAGGAAACAGCTGTTATTGTCATGATTCCACAAGCTTTATTTTCGAGCGGGAATTGAATCTGCTTGAATTGATGTGCTTCCTGAGCGTTTTTGTGCGGAAGAGACAGACTCTGCAAAACTGTGTGTGGACGCAGAACGCTTTTGACAGAATTGCAGCATTAAAAACATGTCAGCGTGGAGGCGCCTAAGGAAGTCATCTATTCATCTGGACTTTCTAAAACTGACGGAATTCTGAACTGCCATTACAAGCTACTTTCGTATTCTCAAACTACTTTGCACAGAAAATTTGGACACTTCCCAAATAATCGAAACCAAGATGACAGAGCCAAGATTGATGATTTTGCCTTGCCTCTGACCTATGACCTGATATTTTGCTACCTTAAAGACACCTTACTCAGTTCCAAGATCTATATGTGGTATGCCTACTATTATGAGTGCTGCACCTCAAAGCAAGATCTGAGGTTCCAAAACTAACGAATGCGTTTTGGATGTCGATAATCCTAATTGAGACAACTAGCGAGGTAACCTTACAAAAAAACTTAACAGTAAATCTTGCAGATAGAAATCTACCAGTCATAATCCAGAGACGAGACGAGACTTTTACAAGAATATTTGTGAAATCGCCCAAATGTCGTCCTGGAAATTCTTTTTAAATCACTTAGTCAGGTAAGAAAAGTAGAAGAAAAAGAAGATTTAGGAGTCTCAATGTTACCAACGTTAACATGCCCCATTTTGAAAACAATGCGGCTTTACAGTGCTTGTAGTGATATGAAATTACTGGAATATATTTTTCAAATGGGAAATTGCTGAACTAGGCTGTTTCTTGCCTGCTACAGAAATGAGCATCGTCTCAGGATCAAAGCAAGGAAAAGCACAGCGTTCATCCGAAAAAAAAAGCTTTGTATATTTCTAAATATCCCCAAATATCCCCAAATTCTTAATATGTCTTAATATTTGCTAAATTTATCGGAAATCTCTATTTATCCCAATGATATCCTGATATTTGTGGGAAGGTATAGTCACGTGGTCTTTTAAACTCTTTCCTGACAGGTCTGCTGAGATGATTAAGCGAAACATGAGAAAATGGATTATGTATAGGTTGAAAGGCGTAGTAAAGACGAGTTATTCGGCGCCACTTACAGAGAGTATAAGTGATAAAGTCCACTAAAGACTCCGCTGGGGATATTCATCAGATTATTGCTATCCAGTCCCCTACATTATAAAACAGAAATGTATCCTCGGTAAATTAATTAGTGAATTAGTTTATAGATCTCTAGCGATCTCAGAAATCAATAATATCATACATTCTTCTGAGAATCTAACGACAAGTACAAAAAAAAAACAAAGAAAAGAAAACGCATCGATCAAGAATGTTCCGTTCTGGCAGGTGTGCGATTTGAGGCGATTGTGTAATCTGCCGCTTGCTTTTATATGATTTTTATATTTAACGAATTTATATGTTGTGCAAGTAGTGCAAGTAAGTATTGTAAGAAGAGCATCTTATCTTAAGTGGTGTAAGTAGCCGGTACTGTACTTACGTAGTTGTACTTTCTACAAGTAATGCATTCAGAATTGTATTGCCAGCTCAAAGGGACATAGTCAGCTGGCTCACATGTGCATTAGATACCATTTAACAGTTAATTTGCACATCATAGAGACACTATCCATACTGTTGTTAACGAAATAGGACAAAAACAACATTACAGGATAAGCAAGAGCACACTCAGAAGCAACTTTTTCAGTAAACGATTGAAAATCAAGCAAAACACCTCGAAGATTTAAGTGGAGTTCTAGATGTTCTTTGATTTCAGGTTGGAGTGAACTATTTTCAAAGTGAGATAACTGGTGTCAAGGCCAGCGGGGGCCCAAGGCTGACTGTGTCCCTTTAAGTTACCCGTTTTGTAAGCAACAAGAGTATTGTAATGTTAGCGTTGTATTATAATGAGACTTGCATTGTAGGTAAAAAAAAATAATAATAATAAGCAATAAAACTATAAACTAACAGGTCTTCAGTAACTCTTCATTTATACCAGACAAAGAATTAAGTTCTTCACCATTGCCATAACAACAAATGAGTTCCAAGGGAGTTAAAAGAAGATGGTCAATGGAGAGGGTGGGTTAAAATGTGTAGAAACAGGAGTGGGCTTGATGAACTGATGGTGATTCTGGATGGAACGACGATGTTTGCCAAAGTGTTAGTGTAGCTGGTGTTTTGTCTCTCCAATGTTCTGCTCTGTGCATTTTTTTTACATTCAATTAGATAAATTAAATTTTTAGATTTACAATTTAAATTATCATTTATACGTCGTTCTTCTTCATTCACAACAAGTGTGACTCCGTACGAAAAGCACGTGAGGGACATCTTATAAACAAGGCAGACACTTGAGCCGCTTGG
>JAHPZR010026001.1:0-15453 GCA_019787425.1 Platygyra sinensis
AAAAAGAATATCGATTGCCATTTGCTTTCATCATCAAACTGCTATAAAGAGTTGTCGAAAAGGATATTCAAATGCTTAAAATCCACGGAGAACCATCAAGTGCTGCTATAACAGGTAGATTTCTCTCGGAATCCCACAACAAAACAAAACAGTCCGCCATCTTTGAGCCTCTGTGTTGGTCAGCGGCTATCTTCTGCCTTTTTCCCTTGTGTCGACCCTTCTGACCGATTTCACCGATTTGTGTTATAAAAGCTGCAGGCAAATATAAGTGAAACTAACCGCAAGCAAACAGTGCATTCGGCGTTCGTCCAAAAGCTTTGGATGTGCGATTAAACTAGTGACGTTTTTCAAATTTAGCGATGATCTACCCTTTATTTGGTGTACAATTTTTTTCTTGGGACGTGTGTTCATGATATTTTTTTTCTCCGTGTAACATTCTTTTTTCGGCTCACTAAAAGTGCTTCTTGTTTTTCAGTAGTGGCACAAGTACGCCTGTATATTAATGCTTGCAGGATATATATTTTTAAAATCATCCACAGCCCTCTAAAGTCAAATAGTCCACCCCTAATTGAGTTACAATCAATCATGCAAATGTGGTAATTTTTTGTCACGCACTGGTTGGCTTCGTACAATGGCAACAACGAAACAAGGGAAGACTGCCACCTTCAAAATGAAATTATTAAAAAGAATCCGGATCGCAAAAAGGCCAACTAAATCATTTAAAAGAAATATATAGTATAAATTTAGCGTCGGTAAAAGACCTTGAGGATAGATGATAAACTGCTCCAGTTTTCACAAAAGTTTATGCTGAAACGTCGCACTAAATGCCACAGATACATTGCAACATTTAAAATTGTACTAACCTATGCCGTATTTCAACTGGATAAATGTTTAGTAAGCATTCCAGGCTTACTGTTCAAATGTCAATCAGAGTGAATTAATTGGTCACGGAATTGTTGTTAGTTTGCATTCGATGCTATACCAGATATTGTCAAGTTTCTTGAAGTTTCAGTGTCTTTTGGAGGATTATGCTTCCGGGAACTCCGAGGTGACCGAGGGTTTTAAAATGCTCTATTGGCAGTAAACTTAACACTGATTGTGGATGGTCGGCTAGATATCCACTACTAAAAGAATTCATCCCAATCGCCTCCTGTAACAGGGACATCACTCAACACTTAAAACGTGTTAAGTTGGCAAGTTCCTCAGTATCGTCCGAAAGCGAGCTCATTCTTTTGAGAGCAGGGTTTTTCAACGTTGATGCCCAGGCTAAGATAGCCTGCGAGCAGGCTCACTTGTTTGGATAGGGTATCACGGTCAAAGGCGACAAAGAACCGAGAACCGGCGAACCCGGTGATTATAAACATCTGAGACATCCAACATCACCCGTTTCTGTGCAAAGTACATGTTTGCCAAATATCGTGTATAAACTTCATCGTGAAGTGGATTCGGTATTGATAACCCATTTCATGTGATTGCTGGAGCTCAAAGCATAACGTCATAGCCGCTGCTCGATGGTAAATACGAGATAAACAAATCGTTTCCGATGTCAAAACTGAACGCCGCCATTTTGTTCAAGAATATCCTTCGCGTCTCAAACTCCGTCCTGTTAAAAGAGTGAGACTGGAATCCAAATTAACTAGAGATTTCTTTTATTTGTCGGAATTAATCTACAGAATGTATTTGGAAACAGATGGAGATTGTGGAACAGTAATTTTAATTTCAGTGGAACAGTAATTTTACAACTTTGGCTCTTATATTTATACCATTTTGTCATTTCGCCATTTCGTATTTTAAACACGCCCGGCCGACTTTTGTTCATTGGCATTTACCCATAGTAATGGTCAGAGAGTATCTTGGTTGACTTGGTTCTCTTTTAATGTAATAACGGTGAAAAGAAAGGGGGTGGGGGGTTATAGGAAGTTAGGAGGGGGAACGCGCGAGATCTGAAGACGAGATATGCTAGTTTTAATCCGGCAATACCTTTCTTTATGTTGACTACATTGTGACACAAAAAGAGGAAGAGGGACTCCTTAGTCAAAAACTAGTTTGACATGTGTAACATTGCCTGCTCTGTCAGAGTACAGAGTTAAAAAAAAGATCGAGTTAGTTTGTGTCCACTGTATCCATATTGGGGAGTATGCAGTATGAAGTATGCAGTTAAGTTCTCTGTCGGTCTCTTCGCCAATTTTCTCTTATCGATTATCTTTCAGTGTAAGTGAAATACATTTGTTTCGTTGCTTGGCAAATAGTTACTGCAGTAATAAATCCAATCGATAAACAAATTATCATTTTTCTGGCCAACTAAGAAGCGCTTTGAAAAAACAAGCAGCGCACAAGTGGTATTAAAAAAGCACTCGGGCTCCATGGACCTGATACAAAAAAAATGGCTTAAGCCTGGTTCACACTTGTGCGATAAGCATAACACAAGTGAAATAAGCATAAGCACAAGAAAAAAAGAAACATTTCTTCTGCTTATGCCTATGCTTATTTCAGATCTGCCATCCCCATGGTAAGGGAAAATCTGGAGACCCATGAAAAAAAATTTGGAGATTCTACAAAAAATAGTGAGATTCTATTTTTTTTCCCGATCAAACCTCTTTTCCATCGCGAGAACTATATACCTGCTAACTCTTTTTAATTTATAGGCGTGACATAGTTTCTCCTGAGAGTGCCATGATTTTTCGTAGGGCTCCGATGATATCCGAAGATGTCCAAAGACTTCCGAAGATGTTCCGAAGACTTTCGAAGTCTTCCGTCTAGCCAGTACATGTATATATCTTAATTCTGCTTCTTACTCTACTCCTTGCCGTTACGATCAGCTTACTGTTTATCAAATAGAACAAGACACCAACCTCATTCCCAGGACCTACGTATACTCCCCATTCAAAATGGCGGACAGAGGCGGAGGAAAATGATAAGTTATTGAAGCATTGAACACAAGCAAAAATCACAGCTCGGTATAAAAAGGTAATAAAGTACAGTGTTTTTCGTTATTAGTTTATCACTTTATGGTACTAGCATTCCCTGTAAATATTCCATTGGTATTCAACAACTTAATTTACTTCCTTTCAGAACGATTTTTCCCAAAAAACCGTGAGATTGGGAGCCTTGTTGGGAGACCGTGAGAAATGACAAAAGATCATGAGACTCAGGCAAAACCGTGAGAGTTGGCAGGTCTGTTATTTCACTTGTGTTATGCTTATCGCACAAGTGTGAACCAGGCTTTCGGATTAAAAAAACAGAGAAAAAATACAAAAATATTAGATAACTTCTAGATATTTACTATGGGCATCTTAACACGATTCTAGTATGGCTATAACGCGGGTTAACACGGTTAACCCTTTTCAGAGAGAGAAAATGAGGTTTTTCTGTCAATATTCAGTAAACGTCAACAACCCAGGTCAATCCTTTTTTGTCAGCGGAAATGATTCCTTTTAGACTCAGGTATCAGGGCTACCAATTTCCGTGTTAACAAAGAGCGCCAAAACACATCCAGGATTCTCATTTTTCTCATATAACAATGACTGTTTGTTTTCCATGCCATTTTAAGTGACGTTTTATTATAAGTTACCTCTGCTCAATGAGACAAGCGTTTGTAAACAAAGTGCATTTTGTTTCCTTTTATTGTCACCTATTTTCAACTTCTTGGTGTTCAAGTGAACATTTACTGGACTTACCTAGCCAGAGATAGTCAAATCGGGCCCCAGTGTCGGCCCATGTGGACGCCCGAAGCCCGGGGGATAGCCACGGGTAAGTTGCCGGCTCAACCGCTGACCGAGACAGGCTCAATATCATGGCGTTAAATGATGACTATCGACTCGCTGTAGCCTGTTACGGCTACTATAAAGTTTCTTCGTGGATTTGAGAGCTTTTTGCGGACCTTTGTCAACGACATATAAAAGAGCAACAACCTATTTACATCTTTGAAGAAAGAACTGGCGAAAAAAAATGGACGCTCGCTCCTCGAACTTTGGATACGTGAAAGGTGGCACGGAACTGGTTACATGGCTTGAAGTGGTTAAAGCTAATCAAAGAAAACATGAAATCGCGTATGTAGCTTGTTTTTTTATTTGTTTGTATTCTTTTCACATCTAAAGGCTGGATTTGTGAACTTGTAAGGTGAATCTTCCTCTTGCTGATCGCAAAAACGGACATGAAGATGTAAACAAAATTCCCCTTGAAAATGTAACCAAAAATGACCTCGAGTGCCTTTTTATCGTCGATTCGGTACTTACTATCATTAGGTGGATGTTGAGTTAGCTGTTTCCTGCCAATTTTGCATTACGTCAAGACAAATAAACCCTGTCTGTGTTTCAGTGAATTTTCATGTAATGGCCACTAATCGTTCAGTCATGTGTGAATAGCACGCCAGTGCATACGAAAAAATGAAGTCCCCAAAGATTTTATTCCTTTTTCGTGAACTCTAGTGACGGCTTTAATTGCCTATGTAAGTGTAATGTTATTAGGTTGTTGCCCAATGGAGATTTTAGACATTAAAATACCATAATTTGAGGGTTGCGTCAAAACTGTGAAAGGTTACCATTGTTTCAGGCCGACGGCGTGAAAGAAGTGAAATCCATTGGTTGAAATAAATTATGCTACTTAAAGTCTGGTCAATGAGGAATATCACCTAGGTGATTTAATGTTGATATGTATTTTTTTACCCGAGTAAATGCTTAACCAAGTCAGCTAATTAAATATGTAAAAATTGGGGGGAAATGACCATGTTTGAAGAGTGTCCCATAAATTCAAAAGAATAAAATATTTTGACCTTCTGTTTTGTCACAAATATTTACTCACCAAGTCTAACATTTGTGCCAAGTTTGAGCAAAATCTGCGATTTGAGCTGTATCACCTCCTGCCTGGCTCTGCCTGGTTTTCTCATGGACGCACTCTTAACCATTCTGAAAACGAAAACGCGACTGTGACACATCGTTAATCGAGGGAAGACGCACACAAAGTAAGAAAAATTACGTGGGCTTGAATCTCCGCCTAACGCCATATCGAATTAAGTAGAATTTTACACGTGGAACACAGTTTTGAAGGTTTGACGGAAGGCCAAAGGTGAATTCCACGCGTAAAATACATGTGTGGAGTATAGCTTGGGATTGCGACGCCGAATACGCGAGTGTGGCACATCGCTAAGCTCGAAAAACTTACCATAAGAAAGAAAACTGACATTGGCGAGAGTCTCTAACCTAGTTACTTCTCAATTTGATAGAATGTGACGTGTTATCACAGGTGTCTAGTTTTTTTCGGAGGACCATATCTGGTGCATTTCAAACTTTATCAGTTGTAGGTTAGGACTTGGATTCTGGGAGTGCGGCACATCAATAAGCGCAGGAAGGCAAGCCAGTGGAAATAAAAATATCATATTGCCTAGAATCCCCAGCCCCTTTACTGGCAGAATTCCACGCGCGAAACAAATGTGTCGTGATTTCTCGGAGGGCCTAACCTGGCATCTTTCAAAAAACCAGTAAGTATAGTTTGGGGTGATAAAAGCAAAAACTCGATTGTAGCTCATAAATAAATGTGCAAAGGCGGGTGATAAGTAAGGAATAAGATAACTCGGCTACTCTTCAATTTGATAGAATTTCATGCATGATGCACATGTGCTGAGATCTGACCGAGTGCCAAAACTGTCACATTCAAAACCCCATTTATACTGAGCATGGCGAAACAAAAAAGCGGGAAACAAAGAGAAAGAGAAATAAACATGTCGATGAAGAACAAACGGAAAATAATGTATATGAACTTGGATTTTCTTTGAGATTCAAGCTATAAGCAAAGCAATGATTGTTTTAAACGAAATATGTTTCCACGACCAGTAACAAGAATTAAAAGGCGAAAGACCCTTTGAGAGCTAACAACTGTTGAGTCAGTAATCAATTTAAGCTGACCGATGGGGAGCGCTAAATATTTGATCTAATCAGAGCGCTATTTAGGCTAAGCTAGCTAACTAGAGCGGTATAATATAGGCTAGCCATAGCGAGAACTTTTTCTGTGTTTACACAGCCTCATCTAAACACGAGGAAGGTTGGGAGAATTCGACACAGTTATACAAATCCAAGACGTAGTCCAGTGCATAACTTTCGAACCACTGATATTTTCAGGCTTCTTCTTTCCAATTGCTTAACTTGGAACTTTAGTGCGATGATCACTCTTCACTTTCTTCTACAACCACAGTTCAAATATGAATTATTTCATACATACTTCACGTCATCCCACTCCTCACGGAAGATTTGAATCCAATAAATTGACATCGCTCCCGATGTGTGGCTTCATAGTTTAGTTGGTAGTACATCGCACCGGTATCGCGGAAGTAACGGGTTCGAATCCCTTTGAAGCCGTGATATTTTCAGACTTCTTCTTTCCAGTTGTTTAAATTGGAAAATTAACTGCGATGATCATTCTTCACTTTCATCTAAGCCATGACAAATAACTTTAAAGGAAACAGCTTAAAGTTGGAGCGAAACGACTTCAAGTTGGGCGAAACGACTTTGAGTTGGGGCGAAAAGACCTGTTTCCGTCAAAATAAGAAAATTTATCATAAAGTTCCCATATAAAGCGTGCTCTGATTGACTAAAACAGCGCGCTTTATCAGATACCAGAGCAGGGGTTGATGACATTAAGCTGGCTTTCAAAATTTTTGCTTCGGAACTTTGACAAATTTGACCCATATAAAACATCCCCAGTGCATAACTCAGACAAAAGCAATGCAACCGAGCTATTTGTCAGCTCGATGTAATAATAACCAAATCAATGGGCGCATTCTGATTGGTCAATCAGCTATGGTCAGGAGCCATAATCCTGCTATGGTTTATTTTGCCGGTTAACTCATGAAAAACTCGCGCGTCTTCTGAATTATAGCCTGCGTTGCACACAAACTAAACCCCGTTAGGGTTTAGTTTGTCTGCAACGCTAGGCTCGATTACCAGCCGCTGTTCGGGACACGACAGAGCGGCGGAAATCGAGCCTACTTCAACGCAGGCTACTGAATTATTACTACAGACTACATAATCAAAGTTGTTTGAGTAGATTTAAAAAAAACTCTTGCTTTAATTCGTTAACTGCATAATGTAATTGTTCCCTGAATTAATTAGCGTCATTGTTACGTCATTTGCTTAACCTCTTGCACTTTCTCCCATTTTAATCTTTTTAAGAAACTACGTGAAACTTAATTGACAGCGTTATGCTATTATTTCACTTGAATCAATTGCTGTTTTGTTTACTTCTAGTTCTAGTTGGAATCTAACTGATAACGAATTGTGACGTATTAATTAGACGCGCTCATTAGCAATTGGTCATTTCGCGCAAATACTGATCGAGTTCAGACGTGTTTTTCGCTGCTCTCGTAAAGTCGTTCAATTCGCTTCTTTGAAACTCAAAGTTCAACAAGATGAATGAATCAAAGCAAGAACCAGAAGACCCTTCCAATGAAACATCTTGGAAGGAGGTGAGACAAAGCTATACTCTTTGTTCAAATTTGCATGGACTCGTTTTTGCATCCAATGAAAGATATTTTAATTAATAACGATTTAGATGTAGAACTTAACATAAAGAGAAGAGATACTAAGTTAATTACACACGTTTTGTCTGAAAAATTCATATTAGACATTGAGATGGACTTCATTCGGCCTGGAAAATCCGAAAAGCTGTACAATTTTTTTTTTTTTAAGCCTCAGCGTTTCCAAATTTAATGGAAAGAGATCGGAATTGTTTTCGTTCAAAACATCGGAAGATTAAAATGGGAAAACGTGTAAGAGGTTAAGCAAATGACGTAACGATGGCGCTAATTAATTGGAACAATTACATTATGCAGTTAAGGTGATTTCTCAGAAATAAAACTTACCGATGAATTTTTTCAAAGCTTTCTTTGAATGTTCTCTACCAAGCACTGTTTCGAAAAATACAATAAAAATGATAGGTCACCATTCTCGTTTATAACATAACTTAAGCAAAGCGCGCATTCTGATTGGCTAATTCGCCATGTACTATTTGCCCATGGGTGTATGCTGCTGACGTACTCAATAAATAAAGCAAAGCGCGCGCTTTGTGATCTAGCTTAATTTGTTGCGGGCCTCGTGAGTCCACAACATTTTGACCACTGTTATGACACGTATCGTTGTCGATTAGAGTAAAGACTACGCTAAAGCACATTCAAATTGTTTTTTACCACAATATCAAAGATAGCGAAATAAATATTTGTCTACTCGGACTTGAAAGTGCACGCGCTGCATTATGCAAATGAGCTGCTAATGGGCCAATCTTACCTCATTTATGCCTGTACTCGTGCTAATCACGCGCGTTATTCATCGGTCCAATTTACATTTTTGCGGTAGCTCGAAACATAGTTTATAAAAGTAAAACTCGGGAAAAAACTTGACAGGTAGAAAGTGTCGAGAATATAGAACAATATAATATAAAATTTGTGGAAACTTCGCGCTATTTGAAACGGCGTGGACGTAAAGCGTTCGAAGGTCGAAGAGTCGTTATTTTTGCGGCCATAATTTGCATCACAGAGTAACGGCTTCGTACCCTCTTTCACCTATATCTTTTTTTCCTTCCGATAATTTTTTTTAGTTTTCTTTTAAATTAAGGAGGACAATATGCACACTATTGCTATGCAATAGAAAATTTACGTCACCATGCCCGTTTAAAGAAAACGAGCATTTATTTCCCTATCGAGCTCAGCTTGAGGGAAATTTCTTGTGTTGTGTACGTGCACGCGGTAATTTGCATGCGCTAATGACGCAAAAATCGTGCGCAGTAGGGATGCGCAATGCAATACTGAGGAATCACATTAACGAATTAACTAAGTACAATTACGAGCGCGCACGCTTACGCGCGCAGGGAACAGTCACAGGCACGTGCAACCAGGTAAAAAACGTACACAAATTCGCTAGTAAGGCCTAGAGCAAACGTCGAATTTAAGTCGAATTTAACTCGTCGAACCTATTTATTTTGAAATAGGCGCATGAATGGTGCGACGTTTGCTGCAATTAAATTGGACTCTAATTAATTGGTTCGACTCTAGCGCTGGTTCGAATTGCCAAGTCGGATAATGTGACAGTGGTTCGGCGTTTCAGTAAACGTCGCTCTAGACACGCGCTGAACTCAATTCATAAATCATATGCAGATTACAAAATAATTGATTCAAATGTGATGGACTGGCAACTGGCAAATGTGATAGACTAAGCACGTTTTTAGAGCCATTAGCGTACTGAACAGATCTGGACATCACGAATCTCGCGTGTAAAATCTAAATTCATTTTTCATTTTTTTTTTCAGTTTTTCGTGGTTGCTTAAGCTCCCTAATAGTACGGGGACATGTGCAACTTGTGAACTCGCAACACCTCAGGAGCCATTGAAAAGTTAAGCGCTCTAAAAGGCATTGTAGTAATGGGCTCCTGATTTGTAGGGAATTTAAAATAAAGAAGGATAGAATCACGCATTGAAAAAATTGCCACTTTTTTCAATAGTTGGTTTTTGTTGTACATTTGGCCTATTTCACCGTTTTTGAGGCTTTTGAGGTGTTTGTCTCTCCAAAACGACTTCAAAATTGGCAATAGAAACCAGGCAAGGTGAATACGTTCTCTTTATTTCACTGAAAAAGTAACATTTTTATTTCACTGCGCGATTTTACCCTTTTTTTTATTAAACTCCACAAAAAGGCCTTTTAGAACGCTCAAATTCTCAACGGCCTAAAGCGTAACACAACACCGCGCTGTAAGGGTGATCACGTCCCACTCAATACTCGTGCATAAAAACAGTTTAGCGTGGCCGGTAAGTTTTATTTCTGAGAAATCACCTTAACTGCATAATGTAATTGTTCCAATTAATTAGCGCCATCGTTACGTCATTTGCTTAACCTCTTACACGTTTTCCCATTTTAATCTTCCGATGTTTTGAACGAAAACAATTCCGATCTCTTTCCATTAAATTTGGAAACGCTGAGGCTTAAAAAAAAAAAAATTGTACAGCTTTTCGGATTTTCCAGGCCGAATGAAGTCCATCTCAATGTCTAATATGAATTTTTCAGACAAAACGTGTGTAATTAACTTAGTATCTCTTCTCTTTATGTTAAGTTCTACATCTAAATCGTTATTAATTAAAATATCTTTCATTGGATGCAAAAACGAGTCCATGCAAATTTGAACAAAGAGTATAGCTTTGTCTCACCTCCTTCCAAGATGTTTCATTGGAAGGGTCTTCTGGTTCTTGCTTTGATTCATTCATCTTGTTGAACTTTGAGTTTCAAAGAAGCGAATTGAACGACTTTACGAGAGCAGCGAAAAACACGTCTGAACTCGATCAGTATTTGCGCGAAATGACCAATTGCTAATGAGCGCGTCTAATTAATACGTCACAATTCGTTATCAGTTAGATTCCAACTAGAACTAGAAGTAAACAAAACAGCAATTGATTCAAGTGAAATAATAGCATAACGCTGTCAATTAAGTTTCACGTAGTTTCTTAAAAAGATTAAAATGGGAGAAAGTGCAAGAGGTTAAGCAAATGACGTAACAATGACGCTAATTAATTCAGGGAACAATTACATTATGCAGTTAACGAATTAAAGCAAGAGTTTTTTTTAAATCTACTCAAACAACTTTGATTATGTAGTCTGTAGTAATAATTCAGTAGCCTGCGTTGAAGTAGGCTCGATTTCCGCCGCTCTGTCGTGTCCCGAACAGCGGCTGGTAATCGAGCCTAGCGTTGCAGACAAACTAAACCCTAACGGGGTTTAGTTTGTGTGCAACGCAGGCTATAATTCAGAAGACGCGCGAGTTTTTCATGAGTTAACCGGCAAAATAAACCATAGCAGGATTATGGCTCCTGACCATAGCTGATTGACCAATCAGAATGCGCCCATTGATTTGGTTATTATTACATCGAGCTGACAAATAGCTCGGTTGCATTGCTTTTGTCTGAGTTATGCACTGGGGATGTTTTATATGGGTCAAATTTGTCAAAGTTCCGAAGCAAAAATTTTGAAAGCCAGCTTAATGTCATCAACCCCTGCTCTGGTATCTGATAAAGCGCGCTGTTTTAGTCAATCAGAGCACGCTTTATATGGGAACTTTATGATAAATTTTCTTATTTTGACGGAAACAGGTCTTTTCGCCCCAACTCAAAGTCGTTTCGCCCAACTTGAAGTCGTTTCGCTCCAACTTTAAGCTGTTTCCTTTAAAGTTATTTGTCATGGCTTAGATGAAAGTGAAGAATGATCATCGCAGTTAATTTTCCAATTTAAACAACTGGAAAGAAGAAGTCTGAAAATATCACGGCTTCAAAGGGATTCGAACCCGTTACTTCCGCGATACCGGTGCGATGTACTACCAACTAAACTATGAAGCCACACATCGGGAGCGATGTCAATTTATTGGATTCAAATCTTCCGTGAGGAGTGGGATGACGTGAAGTATGTATGAAATAATTCATATTTGAACTGTGGTTGTAGAAGAAAGTGAAGAGTGATCATCGCACTAAAGTTCCAAGTTAAGCAATTGGAAAGAAGAAGCCTGAAAATATCAGTGGTTCGAAAGTTATGCACTGGACTACGTCTTGGATTTGTATAACTGTGTCGAATTCTCCCAACCTTCCTCGTGTTTAGATGAGGCTGTGTAAACACAGAAAAAGTTCTCGCTATGGCTAGCCTATATTATACCGCTCTAGTTAGCTAGCTTAGCCTAAATAGCGCTCTGATTAGATCAAATATTTAGCGCTCCCCATCGGTCAGCTTAAATTGATTACTGACTCAACAGTTGTTAGCTCTCAAAGGGTCTTTCGCCTTTTAATTCTTGTTACTGGTCGTGGAAACATATTTCGTTTAAAACAATCATTGCTTTGCTTATAGCTTGAATCTCAAAGAAAATCCAAGTTCATATACATTATTTTCCGTTTGTTCTTCATCGACATGTTTATTTCTCTTTCTCTTTGTTTCCCGCTTTTTTGTTTCGCCATGCTCAGTATAAATGGGGTTTTGAATGTGACAGTTTTGGCACTCGGTCAGATCTCAGCACATGTGCATCATGCATGAAATTCTATCAAATTGAAGAGTAGCCGAGTTATCTTATTCCTTACTTATCACCCGCCTTTGCACATTTATTTATGAGCTACAATCGAGTTTTTGCTTTTATCACCCCAAACTATACTTACTGGTTTTTTGAAAGATGCCAGGTTAGGCCCTCCGAGAAATCACGACACATTTGTTTCGCGCGTGGAATTCTGCCAGTAAAGGGGCTGGGGATTCTAGGCAATATGATATTTTTATTTCCACTGGCTTGCCTTCCTGCGCTTATTGATGTGCCGCACTCCCAGAATCCAAGTCCTAACCTACAACTGATAAAGTTTGAAATGCACCAGATATGGTCCTCCGAAAAAAACTAGACACCTGTGATAACACGTCACATTCTATCAAATTGAGAAGTAACTAGGTTAGAGACTCTCGCCAATGTCAGTTTTCTTTCTTATGGTAAGTTTTTCGAGCTTAGCGATGTGCCACACTCGCGTATTCGGCGTCGCAATCCCAAGCTATACTCCACACATGTATTTTACGCGTGGAATTCACCTTTGGCCTTCCGTCAAACCTTCAAAACTGTGTTCCACGTGTAAAATTCTACTTAATTCGATATGGCGTTAGGCGGAGATTCAAGCCCACGTAATTTTTCTTACTTTGTGTGCGTCTTCCCTCGATTAACGATGTGTCACAGTCGCGTTTTCGTTTTCAGAATGGTTAAGAGTGCGTCCATGAGAAAACCAGGCAGAGCCAGGCAGGAGGTGATACAGCTCAAATCGCAGATTTTGCTCAAACTTGGCACAAATGTTAGACTTGGTGAGTAAATATTTGTGACAAAACAGAAGGTCAAAATATTTTATTCTTTTGAATTTATGGGACACTCTTCAAACATGGTCATTTCCCCCCAATTTTTACATATTTAATTAGCTGACTTGGTTAAGCATTTACTCGGGTAAAAAAATACATATCAACATTAAATCACCTAGGTGATATTCCTCATTGACCAGACTTTAAGTAGCATAATTTATTTCAACCAATGGATTTCACTTCTTTCACGCCGTCGGCCTGAAACAATGGTAACCTTTCACAGTTTTGACGCAACCCTCAAATTATGGTATTTTAATGTCTAAAATCTCCATTGGGCAACAACCTAATAACATTACACTTACATAGGCAATTAAAGCCGTCACTAGAGTTCACGAAAAAGGAATAAAATCTTTGGGGACTTCATTTTTTCGTATGCACTGGCGTGCTATTCACACATGACTGAACGATTAGTGGCCATTACATGAAAATTCACTGAAACACAGACAGGGTTTATTTGTCTTGACGTAATGCAAAATTGGCAGGAAACAGCTAACTCAACATCCACCTAATGATAGTAAGTACCGAATCGACGATAAAAAGGCACTCGAGGTCATTTTTGGTTACATTTTCAAGGGGAATTTTGTTTACATCTTCATGTCCGTTTTTGCGATCAGCAAGAGGAAGATTCACCTTACAAGTTCACAAATCCAGCCTTTAGATGTGAAAAGAATACAAACAAATAAAAAAACAAGCTACATACGCGATTTCATGTTTTCTTTGATTAGCTTTAACCACTTCAAGCCATGTAACCAGTTCCGTGCCACCTTTCACGTATCCAAAGTTCGAGGAGCGAGCGTCCATTTTTTTTCGCCAGTTCTTTCTTCAAAGATGTAAATAGGTTGTTGCTCTTTTATATGTCGTTGACAAAGGTCCGCAAAAAGCTCTCAAATCCACGAAGAAACTTTATAGTAGCCGTAACAGGCTACAGCGAGTCGATAGTCATCATTTAACGCCATGATATTGAGCCTGTCTCGGTCAGCGGTTGAGCCGGCAACTTACCCGTGGCTATCCCCCGGGCTTCGGGCGTCCACATGGGCCGACACTGGGGCCCGATTTGACTATCTCTGGCTAGGTAAGTCCAGTAAATGTTCACTTGAACACCAAGAAGTTGAAAATAGGTGACAATAAAAGGAAACAAAATGCACTTTGTTTACAAACGCTTGTCTCATTGAGCAGAGGTAACTTATAATAAAACGTCACTTAAAATGGCATGGAAAACAAACAGTCATTGTTATATGAGAAAAATGAGAATCCTGGATGTGTTTTGGCGCTCTTTGTTAACACGGAAATTGGTAGCCCTGATACCTGAGTCTAAAAGGAATCATTTCCGCTGACAAAAAAGGATTGACCTGGGTTGTTGACGTTTACTGAATATTGACAGAAAAACCTCATTTTCTCTCTCTGAAAAGGGTTAACCGTGTTAACCCGCGTTATAGCCATACTAGAATCGTGTTAAGATGCCCATAGTAAATATCTAGAAGTTATCTAATATTTTTGTATTTTTTCTCTGTTTTTTTAATCCGAAAGCCTGGTTCACACTTGTGCGATAAGCATAACACAAGTGAAATAACAGACCTGCCAACTCTCACGGTTTTGCCTGAGTCTCATGATCTTTTGTCATTTCTCACGGTCTCCCAACAAGGCTCCCAATCTCACGGTTTTTTGGGAAAAATCGTTCTGAAAGGAAGTAAATTAAGTTGTTGAATACCAATGGAATATTTACAGGGAATGCTAGTACCATAAAGTGATAAACTAATAACGAAAAACACTGTACTTTATTACCTTTTTATACCGAGCTGTGATTTTTGCTTGTGTTCAATGCTTCAATAACTTATCATTTTCCTCCGCCTCTGTCCGCCATTTTGAATGGGGAGTATACGTAGGTCCTGGGAATGAGGTTGGTGTCTTGTTCTATTTGATAAACAGTAAGCTGATCGTAACGGCAAGGAGTAGAGTAAGAAGCAGAATTAAGATATATACATGTACTGGCTAGACGGAAGACTTCGAAAGTCTTCGGAACATCTTCGGAAGTCTTTGGACATCTTCGGATATCATCGGAGCCCTACGAAAAATCATGGCACTCTCAGGAGAAACTATGTCACGCCTATAAATTAAAAAGAGTTAGCAGGTATATAGTTCTCGCGATGGAAAAGAGGTTTGATCGGGAAAAAAAATAGAATCTCACTATTTTTTGTAGAATCTCCAAATTTTTTTTCATGGGTCTCCAGATTTTCCCTTACCATGGGGATGGCAGATCTGAAATAAGCATAGGCATAAGCAGAAGAAATGTTTCTTTTTTTCTTGTGCTTATGCTTATTTCACTTGTGTTATGCTTATCGCACAAGTGTGAACCAGGCTTAAGCCATTTTTTTTGTATCAGGTCCATGGAGCCCGAGTGCTTTTTTAATACCACTTGTGCGCTGCTTGTTTTTTCAAAGCGCTTCTTAGTTGGCCAGAAAAATGATAATTTGTTTATCGATTGGATTTATTACTGCAGTAACTATTTGCCAAGCAACGAAACAAATGTATTTCACTTACACTGAAAGATAATCGATAAGAGAAAA
>JAHPZR010026002.1:0-12500 GCA_019787425.1 Platygyra sinensis
AAAATAGTAATGTACAACATTATTTCGAAGATGAATTCGACCTTTGGAACTATTGGTAAAGCCATGGCCGATAAACTGACCGAAAAGTTGGCCGCAAAATCCCAAGCTTTTGCTTTAATTAGCGTGAAGAATATAATTTGAACATGCGGTCATGCAGTCCACGCAGGGAAGCACGTTTACAAAACTTGGTCACTTTTTGCTTTCAGAAAGTTTTTTTCCCCTCATCCGGAATGAAACTTTATTTTTATTGAACTTCTTGTCAGGTTTCTTTCATTTGGTTGCCTATTTGTGAATTTTAGAAATTAAAAGTGAACAGTGTTTTCGTTTGCACGCTGGATTTCTGCATATTTAATTTACGGCGACTTCCGCAGTTTGTTTGTTTGTTTCTTCGCTTCGTTCAAATATTTTATTTGAATCTTATTCAGCTACTACGGAACTGCTGAGAAAAGAACTAAATGGGCACTAATTTAGCACAGTTGAAATACCATTTATGTCAAAATAATGGGATCATGTATCTTATGGGGGCCCTCGACCGACATGTCGACCGATACATCGCTCGATACATCGGTCGATACTCGACCGAGTATCGGTCAATATTCGATCGAGTACAGGTCGATATATCGGTCGAGTACCGACCAATGTATCGACCGATACTCCTATCGGTCGATATACTTGGCGATTCACCGATACTTGACCGATATTTGACCGATACTCGACTGACACTTAACCGATACTTGACCAATGCTTCACCGATACTTTACATCGGTCTACACTCAACCGACACGCGACTGGTATCGGTCGATATATGCATTAGATGGCGACAAAATGCTACCAATGCGTTTTATTAAAAGCATTTAGATATTTGTTAACTGAAGTTAACCGAAGTTGCACCATTAAGCTAAAAAGATGTTGACTGACTGTCGATCGATACTCGGGTCGATACTTGACCGATACATAACCGATATATACCACTGACAGTATCGCGGTCGATATGTCGACCGACCCCATGAGTATCATTAAGTGGACTATCGGTCGATACATCGGTCGATACTCGATCGAGTATCGACCGATACTCGGTCGAGTGTCGACCAAACATATCGACAGATGTATCGGTCGATATGTCGGTCGAGGGCCCCCATATGATCCAAATAATGGGCTCGTTTTTACGGTCTTTTTGATTTCCCAACTTTTATCTTTCTTTTGCAGCGCTGTAAATATTTCGTCGCTTGGCGATTAAATTTTTGATCTCTTGCTTTCAGATTGATCTTTACATGTGTCTTTCGCTTTTATTTCCGTTTTTTTTTTTTCATGTAAGCCTTACAAGAATGAACCACGGCTTCTGATGTATTTGCTTTCGTTTTGTCCTCCGAAGTCGATAATTAACTCATTTTCGCATATTCAATTACACGGCTCTCGTGGGAGTCATTTTGTCGCGCGGAAAAGCATGATATAATTTCTTGTTTTCTGAGCAGTTTTGCACATCCAATTGAGTTCTTTTCGTTGAAATATTTTGGCCCTCCATGTATTTAACTTTGAAGAAACGATGTCGTGAAATCTGATCTTGTGTCTGTGGTTACTGCGCATATGGTTTATTTTTTGTGCTTTCGCTCACTCCTTTCGGAAAGCTCGTCTTCAGGGAAGAACTAACGAGAACGCGTTCTACTGAAAATTCTAAAGAAAATTCAGAACGCGCTCCTGCGTTCCTTCCATTCTGAAATTTTCTTTAGAACGCGTTCTGTTTTGCGTTCCAGAATGTTAGGGGAACGCCAAGGGAACGCCAAAGGAACGCTAATTGGAATGCTCCAAGAACGCGTTCCGTGTTGATTTTTCTGTTAGGTTACTTCTGTCCGGTACTGTATATAGCTAGACTAACGTCTACAAAATAGCCAGTAGAAAGAGCTGTACTATGAAACAGCTTGGCATTACACTAGAAAAAACATTGCCATGAATAGTGCTTTAATATTTTCGGCCAATGCCGTGAATCCTTGTAAAATACTAAAGGTAACAAAGCTATAATGTTTAAACCCAATATACAATGAGTCTCAGAGTTAAGCGACCTTTGGAGCTTGAGTACACAATAGTTTTACTGAGAGCTGTGCTATCATGAAAGACCTAAAGATACATGCATCACGTTCCATTAACTATATTTGACTGGCGTGACAGTAAAATGGCATCTTATCAAAATTTACTGCATAAAGGTTTTTGTTCTTTTCTAATTCTCAACAAGAAGAGCAATTCCTTGGACTAATGAAACTAAAACATTGTTCTGCCATTTTGTGTCCATCCCAAAGTGCATCGCATGGTATGTGAACGGGTAAGTAAAATTTGCCAGGGCAATTATTTCATCTGGCATACTTGCCTGGCTGATGAGGAAAAACCAATATGGACCCCTGTTCACACATTGTTAACATAGACTATATTCAACAGTATTGAAATTACATGTATGTTATCTCTTGTGAATTATCTATTCAACATGTGTATTATTAGAGAACATTGCTAACAAAAACTTAATTTGTTATAGTTAACATTTATTGGGAATGTGTGGTTCCAGAAAATATCCATACCCCCACCAAGGAAGGAATTAGAAATTCCGAAGGGCAGGGGGGTCAAAGACCCAGGAAATTCCAGAGGGGAGGGGGGTTTGTATGATCGAGTTAGTTTCCAGAGGAATTCCAGGGGTCCTTTGATTCAATACGGATTTAAGTGTTGATCAAGATGTTCAAAAATCCTTTCTTACCACATGAAAAATAGTGGCTTGAATACTTGTATTTGACTCGCATTATATTTGAAATACATTTTCTTTCTTCAAAAAGCACTTTGGAAGCTAACAAATGCAAAGAATGTGCCATTGCATGGAAATGGCTGCCATTACTTGTTAACAGTCTACATGGAGTCACCTTCTGGACCGAAAAGCACTGGAGACTAGCTTAGTTGTTTTCGTGTCGGTCTTCGAAGTGGCAGTCGATTTCTTTCATGAAAATTAGTTTCTTTATAAAGGTAACTTGAGAATTTCTTATCCCTGTCTATCTCTGTCTATTTGTGTGTAATTTTGCTGCAAAGTTGGCTTTCGTCCCGAGTCTGTTGCCGATTGTGTTCACAGTAAAAGTATGGTGTCAATTTCATCCACACTCATTTTCAATTCTTCAATGGAAATTGTACCACATTTACAAGGGGAGTTAGTCTTGTACATAGGGAGGTAATTTGACAAGTTAACATTTTATCTTTTCTTTTATAGCATGTTTCACTAAAGTGCTGAATGCCTTCTTTGCAAGTATCTTCTGATATAGATGTTACAATCGATTCAGAATATTAGTAGTTAAGCATGTGCAATGCAAATTGCTAAATGTTTGAAGTGTTTACTTTTACTTTAACACACTTTCTTGCCAAAACTATTTCTTCCCAGAGTGTATGGGGGGTGTACAAAATAGTAGTGGAAATTCCGGAGGGGTGGGGGATTATTTTAGTGGAGGAGGAGGGGCTTACATGAAATTCCCTCCTTGGTGGGGGTATGGATAATTTCTGGAACGACACAAGAAGTTAATTTACTCCCTATCTCAGCTACCTCCCTACTCCCTTACTGACTCGCTCATTTATTCAGAGATTTATTGAGCTTACCTTCTCTTGAAGAAAGACATGGAAAGACATCAAGGTCAAAAATCTGAAGTATGCTGGCATGCTACTCTTCCCATCTTCCTACATATTAATAAATAAGTACCCATTAAACCATTGTCTCCCGTGCCGGCCGTAACCGGCAGTGCGAAAACCCACCCCCAATTTCCCGTGCCGGCCGTAACCGGCCGTAAAAAGGCATGTGGGGACAATTGCCTCTCTTACCCTCCCTGAAGATATTTTGGTCCTCCTATTGTTCTATTGTTGTTAAGGACAAATAAACCAATAAGAATGGACCTTCTGAGCATATTTTTAGAGGACTTTAGGGGTCCTAGAAAGATGGTTTTTCGTCTTAAAATCATGCGCTCGAAAAGCGCAGGTAATCATGGCGCGTTGCAGGACAAATCTACAAACTTCCAGGGTCTTGTTTTCATTCCTAAAACGGAGAAATTGCTTCTTTGGCACTTAAAATGAAAAGGAAAAACATAAGTCGATGTTTAGGTGGTCTCAGAATGGAAGACCAAGGTGAATGGAACCCTCAAACCTTTCTGGAGAAAAATTTTTCCTTCCTTCAACCGCGGCGAAAACAAGACAATCGGTGCGCTTTCAAGTGAGTTTTGAATACAGATCGCGGATTTAAAGCAGCTGCCTGGACTTAAGAAAACAAAAATGGTAATGTAGAGTATTAGTTCTAAGTCTAATTTAGCGTTTATCACGATTGGCAAAGCCACAGCCGATAAAATAACTTCAAAACTTGTAGGGAAAAACTCACGCTTTCGCTTTAGCATGAATAATTAATTCGAACATGCGGTCATGCCGTAAATCACGTCTGTGAAATTTTGAACATTTTTGTGCTTTTAGATGAGTTTTTTGCCTTATGTTGAATGAAAATTTATTGTTATTGAACTCCCTGTCACGTTTCTTTCATTTGGTTGCCTTTATTTGGGAATTTTAGGTTTTAAAAGTGAACAGTATTTTGTCACGCTGAATTTCTGCATATTTAATTTACGGCGACTGCCGTGGTTTGTTTGTCTTGTGTATTCGCTTCCCTGAAATTTATTTTAGTGAGTCTTGTTCAGCTTCTACAGAACTTTTGAGGAAAGAACAAGGTGGGCACTAAATTTACACAATTGAAAAAGGATTTATCTTAAAATAATTGGCTTGTTTTTGTCGTGTTTTTGATGTACGACTTTCATCTTTCTTTGGCTGCACTGTATAATTTCATCGGGCGGCAAAAAAATTATCTGAATTTCTTCTTTTAAATTGGTTTTTACTTGTGTTTTTCACCTTTATGGTCTGGTGTTTTCTTAAATGTTATCCGTTACAGTAAAAGAATGAAAATTCTGTTTTATTCGGTTTCGTTTTGTCCTCTAAAGTCAAAAAGTAACTCATTTTTGCACATTCAATTTTCTCGGCTTTTGTCGTGCGGCAAAGGAAAAAATATAATTTCTTGTTTTCTTACAAGTTAAACACATCAAGTTGAGTCCTTCCTGTTGATACTTTTTAATATTTTGGCTGTTCATTTATTGAACTTTAAATAAACGAAGTCTTGAAACCTGATCTTGTGTCTGTGGTTACTGCGCATATGGTTTATTTTTTTGCTTTCGCTCGCTCTGAAATATTCCAAAAAATGCCCGGAAATTAGGGGTGGGTCGCGGACAGTTTGATGCGGGGGTCAATGGGTTAAATCAGTTATGATTGAACATATACACATATTGAAGCAAGTACTCATATGCCCATGGACATGCCATGATCTGGCCCTACCATCAGCCAATAACAGTCTTTTGATAGCCTCTCTTAAGGACGTTTGCGCTAATTGTTTCTGCGCATCCTTACTGCGCACGCAAATTCACATGCCACGTCATGCATCAAGCGCGCGCGCTAAGTACTAAAATGAACAATGATAGGAAAGATGGCCATTGCTATGGCTTTGATTAGATTTAACGATCTTGGACGCTCGGTGACCCCTACTTTTCTTTTCAGAAACAGATTTTATTTACAATTATCTCCACTTTGTTCAAAAATGAACAAAAAATCAATGTGGGAAGCTAAAAAAAATTCAAGATTTCTGTCCACGGGACATGGAATCCTGCCATCTTGCGGCTGCAAGGCGCGTGAAACTATGGTCGCTAAATGCGAACTTGTTCTTTGAGGAACCTCACCAGTTGACTAAATTCGCTTAATAGGTCCATTCAAACCATATTTGACAGAGAACACTTCCATTCAAAGCTCTAATTGCAATATTTTAGGACTTTCATCCACTTCGGTCTTCTTCGCTAACGAAGTCCAATTTACTCAGATTTAGGTGTTTTTCCGGGCATGTTCTCTCCGAAACGAAGTCGGTGACCCCCCACTTTTTTTACATTTCTGACATCACTAACTCATCATCTTTCAATGGTAAAATTTTCAGAAAAAAATCAATGTTAGAAAATTTTCGCGCGAACGTCCTTAATTAACCCATCGACTCCTGTATCAGCCATAACAAGCCATGACAAGCATTGTTCCACTTCTTAAGTCATCACCTTTGAGCAAAATTGGCATTTTTTTCTGCAGGAGGAAAAAATCTTTCCAACGATACCCAGATCAGAGTGATTAGCTCAATGGGGCCTACGATATGCATGAAAATGCTCAGAAATTTCAGTGAAAAATGTGACACTGGGCTACTCCATAGTAAAAACTGCCTGTCTCGATGACGCTTTCTCTGAAATTTTTAAATTGGAAGCAGGCCCAGTAGAAGGTCAATCACTGCCCCAAAAAGATACGAAAAGGGGAAAAAAGGAAATAATTTTGTTTCTTCTATTCAGTTCTGAAACAGGAAACGTGTTGATTTTGTAAAACCACCAAATGTATATATTTTTTTTCTTTTAGGTAGTTGAAAAATAGCTTCAGTCAAGTGAAAACGTCTGCATTTGGATGAAAAACTTCTTTCCATCAAATTTTTGAGAACTGCTAATAAAATCAATTTTGTTTCAATAGTCTGTGGCAGTGCCTCAACTAAGATTATATTTCTGTTAGGAAACTTGCTGTTTCGCAGAAGGTCAATGCAGAGATTTAGTTGCTGGCGAGGGATTCATTTTTGTGGTAGAAATGTATGGCTTGTTTTCACGTACAGCTTCTACAGCTGTCAGTGATTACGTCAAGTTTGTATTTTTTACAGTAAAACTGGCAAATGCCCACAAAACCAAGCAAAGAAAATATTGCTGAAATTGAGAAATAATCACAGTATTTTCATGCTGCTTACGGTTACTTTTAGTCATGGAAAGAACTTGTGGGGTAAGTGAGGAGAAAAGTTACTTGTCAAAGAGGAAATTGTACTTGGCCCCTAACATGTCATAAAACATGGTGGTAGTTGAAAGAAAGGGATGCCATCATGTTGTAAATGTCTTTTTGAGTTGATTGGAGCTAATTTGGCTAACATCCAGGCACAAAATTCCAAAATGTCCAAAAAACAGGTTCTTGGCAAAAAGCTCCATGAGGCAATGGGTTAAGACCATTAATAATTCAATGTAATACAAGAGACAAAATTTTAATTCATTGGCAATATACACCATGGCTTGAACTTAGTGGCAACAGGCTGTGGATAATCTTCTACTTAGAGATAAAGTAAGAAGACAGCAGAAAATGGACAGATACAAGTAAAAGTAACATTTTACCATTAAAACAGGTGTTGTAAACTCAAGTCATGACATTTCTTTGATTACTTACATCACCATTATTTAAGAGGTTATCCCAGCAGTCAAAAAAATATTTTGCAAACTTGTCCTTGGGTAATGGTTTTCCATTGATTCTAATTCTCTCCCTGACCTCCATCAAATGTGGCGAGCTAAACAAGAGAAGAACATGTACACATTTAGGGCATAGGGACCATTAAATGACTAAAATCAACTCTCTCAAGGCAGATGTCACTGTAATGAAGACATAATGAGCTGGTTCCCTTTTTAAGACAGACACCTTAACAATGTAGATGGACAGTGAAAACTTTTTTAGTGCTAGAATGTCTGCAGTCTCTCAACATTCCTCAAGCTCCACAACTTCATTTTATAACATCCTCACTTAACAACAGTTACTTTAAATTAACATATATATCCATGTCATGCCTTAGGGGAAGGAAGACAATAGGATAGAATCTTCATCCTTGCTGAAAAAAAAAACCTGTGAAAATCCCCACTCCTGGGGCAACATGATTGGTAAACATATCAAAATTCTAGAACTTGGGGCAAAGAAACTCGTGAATATGTAAACATGCTAAGAATTATTGACCCTGAAAATTTGTAAACAAAGCAAAATAGTATAGACAAGTATAGACTTAAAATATGGATCACCTGTATAAAGGAAAAATAACTTCTCTAACCCTTCTTTGACCACTTTTCAACATGATTGTCATCACAGTCTGGACAAAAACCCCACTACCTGATTTGGTGCCTTCAGGATATTTACATGAGACTGCAGAGTCCATTAACAGACTCGCAGTCCTTCAAGATAGCAACAATGTCTAATTCCCTACCCTGGGGACATCATGCACAATAAAAATCCCTCCCAAGGGTCAGATCACATAATCAATTGCCTACGGATAGCCCCCCTCCTTAGGATGGACACTGATGGGTGCATAATGAGTGGCAATATCATTACAATGTACCTATAAAACCCTGTCTTGAAGCCTTTATGCCGCAGTATGCTTTCACAGAATGCACAAGTTGAGCCCTAACAGAAAAAAAAAATAGAATCAAAAATATTCCTGCTCTGGAATTGAGATTTAAAAAAATTAAAAGTTTAAAAAGTTGGATATTTTGTTTGGATCTACCAAACTTTGCCAGTCACAAAATATTCAAATTTGAATGTTCATTACGGTCTTGAGGGGGCTAAGATGGTGTCATAGATGCTGGCCAAATTAAAGCCATTGTCTCTGTTCAAGTGGGCTTGCGCATTGCATAACAAACAAGTCTCACTTATTTCCCCAACACTACAAGCTGAATGTAAAGCAGTATGTGCTGGATCAGGCTAGAGTATCAGTTAGAAGTGGATACTTAAAGGAAATGAGGTCAACAAGCTTTGGGAAAATCACTGCGCAGACTTAACCACCACTGATGCATGCAAGCCAATACATCACCCCAAGCAAAAAAGCTACAAGGAAGCTACAATGGGTGACAAAAGAGTTGAGACACTTGGCAGTAAAATTCTATTTTCAAGAGCCTTGGACACATTTCCCCCCTTCCCCCAAACAATGTTGATTTTTCTATTTCTTTGACTGCACAGACCAAAGCGAGAAGCACCCCAAAACTGTAACCATCCTAGGGGAAAAAGACTAAATAAATGTAGATTGAGGAGTTCTACTGTAAAGCTGGTGACAATCTGAGGACTAACGACCCAAAACTTTTATAAGCCAAACTGGCAAGCCTGCTGTGGCAGCCACAGATGCTGCTCCTATACGAAAGCTATGGCCCTTAATGCTCTGATAAGGAAGACCTGCAGCCCTTGAGCTATCCCTTAGGAGGTGCAACACCATGCTATGGGTGAGGTAATGGCCTGATTGGAAATAGAACAAGGGTCCCTGTTCTGGCTTTGCTAAGTGAAAGTACTCTTGCATGGCCGTAACTGCACAAAAGGGAAGATGAAGTGCTAGCTATTGTAAGAGATTGCCCTTTCCTCAATATATCAATTTTAGAAGATTTTAGTTGCACCATCATAACCTGTGGACATGCCAGCTCAGGTGAAAAGCTATACAATCAGTAGAAAGATCAAAAGGGGACAAAATTTGTGTACCCCAGTGTAAGTGAATTTACTACAACATGGAAAGGCGAAAAAGACTAAGTTAAAGATGGCCCGAACCATGGGAAAATCAAAGGGACTTGGCCATCAATGCAATACACAACAGATGGCTAAGACCACCTAAGGGGTAACTGGTGGGGCAACAAATACACTGTTGGCCTTAGTAGCAGAGAGTAACATGTAGTACCTTATGGAGGAGAAGCTTTCCCTTGTACCTTGCAGTAATATGCTGGTTTCAAACTGCTGCTAAATAAAGTTTGATAGTGCTATGATGTACTGTGCTAGCTAGATAAGAAGTGAAATTCACCAATATACCCTTGGAGGCTGGTAGTGCAACCCCATCTGGGCCTAGGAGGTGATTCATCAGGAAAAATTCTAAAAAGCGTTTCTCCCCACAGCTCTATGCTTGATTAGCTTTCTGGGCAAGACCCCAGTTAGCAAAGTTGAGGATTTTTGTCCCTCAAAGGGTCATTAGTGAAGGCGGGATGATACAGGGACTCTGGTCAGCATCAAGAGCAAGGGCCTGGAAATACTGCATCTGAAAGTGGGAAAGTGCATCACCTACCTCTTTTGAGACCACAGGAAGATGGCGAGCTCACACCTAAAAGTTATGTTGCATGGAAAGGATAACTGAAAGCGTTTCCCAGTGAGAAATGGGCGCCATATGGAGCAGGCAACAACAACAACATGAAAGAGCTCTTGCCATTCAATACAAATCCCCCATTCCCAGTTCAAGCACATGGGAACACTAGTGACCTCAAACCACTTTCCCTGCAAATAGCCGCCAAACCCTATGGAGCCAGCGGAGTCAGTATACAGGTAGGAGAAGACTCGAGGAAAGAGAAACGCCCATTCCAATTTGCTAAAAAAAACCTTCCACGTACCAAGGTCTTTAAAGAATTCTTTCTTCAGCCATATGTGGTGAGAGTGACTGGGGACACCCCTGGTTAAATTGATAGCCCACTGGAGGGAGGTCTTACCAGAAACCGCCACCATACAAGCAAACTGGAGAGTTCCAATGCGTGACTGTAACTTTACTAGAAGGACTGAACAGAATGACTTGAAAGTTTCACAAATCATTGATTCTGGAGAGGTTGTCCTGAGGTAAGCAATTGCCTTTTTGTACATTTGCCATTCTATTTTTTTCAAAATTTTGCTTTTCGAACCAGTTCTGTTTCACATTATCGCTGTGGAAGAGCACTGTATGCATGAATGCTGTATTCTATGGAAGAGTTTGTTTTTTGAGTACAGCAGTGCCGTTCGACTGTGGTTTAAGCAAACTGGTCATGATCTGTCAAAGGTGACATGTTGGTCTGCATGGTTCCTGCTGCTAAGTTGATACCCTGCAATAGGCCATGTTTGACATATCAATATTCTAACATGGCTCAGAGGCTTTCAGATCAAACTTCCATATTTGATGTTGTTTTCTTTGTATCTAAGACCCTTTTGGGAATTGAGGGAGAAAAGAAACTTGAAAAATTTGCAATTTTTACCCCAAAGCCTCAGAGCCATGCTTAAATATTGATATTTAAAATATTTAGATTAAGAATTTTAGACTTTGTAAATGTAATATTAGTCAGTCACTTTTATCATGAGCCTCCGGCTCGGGAGATTGGGCAACCACTCCTCGTGTACCTGACGATAAATAAATTATACTTATACTTATACTTATACTTATACTTATATATCGAACATGGCCTTTGTCATGTATGTTTTGCTAGTCGGTTTGCTTTACCCATGATTTAGCTCATCTAAAAAATAATTTTGCTTGGCTTTGCCAGAGACTGGTGTTGCTCTCCTTATAAAACATAATACCACATGGTGCATTTCAATGTACCACCTGATTGGTTTGAAAAAAACTCACAGCATCAAAAACGTTACTCTGATGACTGCAAAAACTTTTGTGGGTATTGCGGTCTACAGGGAAGAGCAGTAATGTGCATGAAAAGTCTCTAATGAAGGAGAATGTGAACTAAATTATCAGAAGCATAGAGGGCAAAGAGGAGAAAAGGACTTAATTGTTCTACATATGTCAACCATTTTGACTCAAAAAACTGTAAATTCTGTCTTTCTTTGTAAACTTTTGACAACAGTATTACAAAAAAATTACATGTAAATCTGTTATTTTTGGCATCTGTAAATGAGATAAATGCCCTATAAACAATGCAAGACATTTTTACATGACTGTCAATTGGTTATCATATATTAATTAATAATGTTATTAGATAATTATAATAAGTTAATTAATTAATAACGTTATTAGTTAATTATAATTATTTAATTAATTTTTGATTATTTTGTCATTTGGAAGGCCGAGCTTGACTTCTGAGCACACTAGAATTCAAGGTTGAGTGCCCAAAGGGCTCCCATGAGTAACATTCAACACTCACAAAGTAAAGGTGTACAGTACCTTTCCCTTTGTGCCGCTGATATGGATAATGGACAGCTTATCCAGGTCCTCCATCTGCAGAACAAAATTATTTTTTTGTTTAGTTGTGTTCCGTTTGTATGGTCAAACAAGAAAAAACTGTTGCTTTCGTGCACTAAACATCTCGCAGAGCGAAGTTGTAAGTTAGTAACTTAACTTTATTTAGGCACATATCACAAAATTTGCGTGGTTGTTTTTACATGGTAACTGAACCGAATCGTGTTGATCATGTTTGCACGCAAACTAAGCTAAGCCTCGGGTGGTGTATTTTGTAACAGGGCCTATCTAATCGATATTTTCGATACTCGATTGAAATCGATCGTAATCGATCGTAATCGATGCTAATTAATCTATTAATATCGGAAATCGATAGAAATCGATCACTCGCGTCTTTGTGACTATCGATTTTGATCGATTTCTCTAATTAGCTATCGATTTTATCGACTTGTTCGACAAATATCGAAAAGTAAATGGACGAAGACAACCACTCCGCACTGCGTAAGCCAACATGCGTGCCTCCCCATAAGCGCTCGAAAATTACCCTTCTAAATTCTTGGAGAACGGACGACAGTTTGCCAGTTTTTACACTTGTGACTCCGGATAGTTACTGCGATTCTGACAATTCTAGAGTACAAGGGCGCGTAAAAGTTTTCCTTTGATTTGTTTGTTAGTTATCGTTATTCAATAATCGTAAGTA
>JAHPZR010026002.1:17500-18964 GCA_019787425.1 Platygyra sinensis
TATTTTTTCTTAATACTTTACAGAAGGACAGCATCCCGGGGATATCTATATTATACTGTCCTTAATCAAAGGTAAAGCATTATCGGTCTTCTCATTCTTCAGTTCGGTGAGGATCTATTTGTTTGGCACAAGGATGTTCGCTGATTGGCTGAAAGTACTTCGTTTATGTTATGTTTCTGCACGTTCCAACTGGACACGACAGTGACCTGAGCAAAAGCACAAGAACTATGCTTCTGTCTCGCCGCCCCCACTGACTCAGAAGGCGCGTTTATACTACAGAAAAAAATGGGCACGGACCCGTCAAAAAAGTGGTACGGACCCATAACTTTTGTAAAGAAATACTGGAGTTTCTGCAGGGCCATAGGCGTCTATGGCCCTGCGGAAACTCCAGTATTTCTTTACAAAAGTTATGGGTCCGTACTACTTTTTTGGCGGGACCGGGCCCATTTTTTTCTGTCGTGTAAACGGCCTTTTATGATGCTTGTTTTTGCTAGTGACGATCGGGGTTAAGGTGATTCCCAAGTAAAAGAACCCGCCATAGATTTCCGATGAAACTTGGTATGCTGTCGTTACAGTACAGCTGACAGTACAAGGAGATGTTAAAAACGTAATAAAAAGAGGGGATCACCATGCTTGTTCTCATGCTACAATGCTCACAAATATGGTTATTTCGGTGACTTTTGGTTATCTCGACTTTCTTTGCCTGTTTATTCATCTACGTTCCGGAAAAAATGTCTTTCAAGTACCTTGTTTGAACATGCGCTTTTCGGCCGGTTGTCTCCCCCTACAGTGTAGAATTTATTTCATTTGCCAAAAATTTGAGGGAGGATACTGTTCTTACTGAAATTGTGAAATAAAAAATATAGGTCACCGTGCTCGTTTCAGAGTAAACAAGCATTTATTTCTCTGAATGTTGTGCCGCGTAGCACTATGAACACAAATGAGGGAACAGAGAATTAACTCTGGGCCGGGTTGTTCAAAGCCCGATTAAGCTAACCCAGGGTTAGCGCGAATTTTTATTTCAGTTTTGTAATTTTTTGGTGAAGTGTTCTGTTTATATTTGCCCTTCAGTTTTGAGCTGTAGTAACCTCAAACTACGCCAAACATTAACCGGCTTTCGAACAACCCGGCCCAGAAGTGTAAATTAAAGTGCCAATTGAACCCATGAATAACCCACTGGGCGTTAGCCCTCTTAAAGGGAATCAGGGAACCACACGAGGTAACGGTGGGAATCGAACTCAAAAGATGTTTTTCTTTTAGAGGGCTAACGCCCGGTGGGTTATTCACGGGTTCAATTAGCACTTTAATTTACACTTCAGAGTTAATTCTCTGTTCCACCATTTATTTCTCTGTCGAGCTAAGCCCGAGGGAAATCTACTATGTGCACGTACGCGCTCATTTTTTCTTTCAATGACGCGAAAATCGTGCTTAGTAGGAATCACCTTAAGACATACAAAAACACGG
>JAHPZR010026003.1:0-20000 GCA_019787425.1 Platygyra sinensis
CCAAATCCTTCGAAGCACATGATGCACTAGAAGATGTACTTGCGCTGCGGAAGATAATTTTTGAATCACGGCTTGAACTTTCTTTGAAAACAATAATCGAGAATTCTGGTGTTGTAAGTGCAGCCCACGCTGCTAAGGATGTGAAGTATCTAGATCATCGCCATCTTTTGATGCAGTCGTTTAAAGGCAATCTCCATCATTCACAATATCTCAAGAAGAACATGGTTGAAAAGATATCCGGCAGTGGGCTGTCATTTGTCGATCTGAAAATGGTGTACAGCAAGTACGGAAAAGAAGGACTGATTGCGATCTTGTCCAAACCGCCGACCTCATCTTCATCGGCATCGCCACGAGTCTCCAACACGCCACGAATTTTGGCTACAATAGTTAAGTACTTCGAAGAAAAGATCCAGCAATAGGTAGGAAACTCAATCTTTCAATCTTTTCTTTCGATAAATGGCGAGATATTACGGAAATAACCGTTAAGACGCCGTTGATGATTCACACGTGTACTTCGAAAGATAAACGAAGGTTTTCAGCTACCGTACGCATGCGCACGTGTCGACTCGCGCGTAAGGCCTGAGCCACGCGTGTTTTTCTGATTTTTATGACGTCAGCGTAAATAAATAAATGCTGGTCTTCTTGCGCTTCCTTCGGTGAATTTTTGTTAAATTTGGCTCACTTGTAACCACATACAAATCCTATAAAATACCCTATTTTTGTTAAAATCTGTCAGAGCTAATCTAATATATTTAGAATAATGACAAATTACAGAATATTGGAAAAGTTGTCTGAACAACCCTGACTGGTCCTGACTTTTTAACATTTCAAAATGTCAGGCGATATCATTTCCATGAGGTGGCAAAATATGAAAAAAATTCACCGAAGGAAAGTTAAGATATTGAGGAGTCTATGCCAAAATGAGGAAACTATGTGCCTGTTATTAGATGAGATGTTGCCATTGTAACGGCCTTAATCCAAAAATTGACAACCAAAGCATAAGCCTTATTTCAACAGCACTCATGCTGGTAAATCTCTACGGGGGAAAACTTTAAGGGAAATTAACTAAGTTTCGTTTTCTAACTGGCGTTCTATAAGGGCGATGTTCGTACTAACTCTTGGGAGCCACCTTAAGTGCTTTTCCTTGTGGTAGAACACAGCATGTAAGACGCATGCGCTCTAGAATTGTCAGCATGATACAATCCGTTCTCGAGTTGAGAATCATGCGTGCCATACGATAGCAGTTATCTTTCAGGTAATATCAGTTCTTCCTTTTAGTACAAAGAACGCCTTTATGACAGCGTATCTTTTGGAATCATTCCTAGCTCGGTTCAAAAATGTCGTGTGCTATTTCGTGTTTGCTTTAAAGAAGGAAACGAATGGATTTCCTCAGCCGCTTGCTTATTTTCTCCCTTCTGTAAGAGAAAAAGAAGTTCACAAGTGTATTCATTCGAAACATTTCAGAGTTAGCGGTATTAAAATTAGTAATGTCGTGACAAAAGAAACTTCTCAAATATTGCTGCAGACACTGTGGCACTTACGGAAACCTCAATAAATTTAGTTAGTCTTTGAGGGGACTCATTCACCAATGTAGGATATAATATCGGTCATGTTGAGACAATTCTCCGTTGTATTTATCGATATTGCGTATTTTGAACTGGTTTATTGTTAACATCAACGTGCTATTCCGAGACACGACGTGACTATTTGATAATCAAATTAGCAATTGTTTATCAATGATATCAAAATTTGCCTCTTGAATGAAACAAAATCATTCCTCTTCCACTTTTTTCATAAGTCAATAACATAATTTCAATTTTTCCAGCAGGAAAAAGGCGAGCATATCTTCCATTTGTATGTTTTTGAGAAAACAAGGGTATCAAGTTACAAACTTTGCGACGAAAACAAAAGTATCAAGTTACAAATGTTGGCATTGAAAAAATAAAATTATCACGTTTGCTAGTTCAACGTCTTAATGAATTCAAAATGATCAAAATTCAACGTAAAACACCACAGTGAAATTTAAAACCGTCTTGACAAACACTAATTGTAAGTTATTTTTGGGCCTTAAACATGTTGAAGTAACAAGTTACATACAGGCAGTAGATGACTCAAAACGTACCGGCTGACAGACCTGCATAACACTCTGCACTATCTGAGATTGTCTCACTAGTTAAAACTGGGTAACGATGTAACTGATCTGTCTGCAGTTGTCAGATTGCTCCATAATGTAGGTCCGAAATAGCGCAATGAATGTTTGCCATAAGTTACTGTGTTATACCTGGGAACTGAAAAGTCGGACTGTCTTAAATTGTAGGAAGAGTTATGTATCTGAAAGATGTTACAAATATTCAAAGGACTTAGGTTGTGTTTGACTTTGTACATCAAAATGCACTACTTAGTAACGTAGGCAACTTAGCTTTCTGCAGTAAACGTTCGTAGGTGGAGTGTTTGTCTTTGTAAACAGCCCTTAGGCCTCGTTCTTGTACCCTCTCCAATCTGCGACTATCAACAGATTTACAAAAATGCCATATAAGATGGCAGTAGGCTCGATACGGTAGAATGGCTACTTTAAAAAGTTGTAGTTTTGCATCTGTTGGAATCAAGTTGCGGAGTCTTATAAGCACTCCAATCCTATGACTCAGTGGCTTTTTTTTGCAAATAATGCTTATATGATTATTAAAGTTTAATTTTGAGTCTATCGTGACTCCGAGAAGTTGGACAGTTTAGGTCGTGTTGATTTTCTTTTTGTTTACGAAGATTGCGCTCATGATCTTCGATGTTATTTTCATGTTATTTTCAAGGTTTGTACAAAGCAAACAAACGCCCAAACACAAGCTAGGCAAGCGAACAAGCAGATTTTCGAAAGTGCAGGCAGACGCCCGCTGCAGAAGCAGCAAAAAGCAGTTTAAGAAGCAACGGCAAGTTTGCTTAATTAAACTCCCTAAAACCGAATAAACGGCAAAATAATGAACGGTCAAACAAGCAGAAAAACAAATGAAAGCCCGGCCATACAAAAAAGCGGCTGAAAGTGCAGAAAACATCTCTGGTATGAAACGAAACCAAAACATATAATATGACGTTCCCGCCATTTCTTCTCACGGTAGATAATGTGACGTTCTCGCTATTTCTTCTCAGGCTGTCCACGCATCGCGCGAGTAACATCCTTGGAAGAACTGGGCACTATGTCTAAAAATAACTTAATAGGGCTTACCTTATTTAGAAGACCTATATGGGGGATTCACTCTCTTACTTTGATAATCTCTTGGTTTGTAGGTATTTATTTGAACGCAAAGCCAGAACGAACAAAGGATATATCGAGAATGGTTTTCCAACAAAGGCGTAAAAGCATACGCGACAATGTCGAAAGCTTAGGGTATTGGCGTAGCGTTGCTTGACTGAAGCTCAAAGGGTTTCAGCGTGACCGAAGAAAAAAGCCCACACATGAGTGTTGATGCTGTCTCCCTCATGGAACACCTTTAAACTTCATCAATCGGGATTGTCGCGTAGGCTTTTACACTTGACAGAGTGGGACAACCTTTCATTTGTCGAAAACAGCTGTATCTTATATAAAGCAAGCAGAGACAAGCCAAACAAGCCTAGGCGAAAACAGATACTTAGGGCGCGTTCGTTTGGGATCAATCCGGAATAAGAATAACTGGAATAATGCGAGTAAGCGTTTGTTTGGGAGCTATTCTCATTCCGGAATACCTGGATTTCCATTCCCGCTATTCTACTCCCAGAAGCAGAATAGCCAGAATATATTCCGGGATATATTCTTGTTCCGGAATATCCCAAACGAACGCGGCCTTAGAAACACGCCCTGCACTTTAAAATGGCTTGGTACCTATTAAAGGCTCGAATGAAGCATAACATTTCATGCCGTGCATGCGATGAGTGAAATTGATATACCTCAGGGCGTTGGTACTGAGTGAAAATAACTCCTTCCTCGTGTTCCATATCCCTTTCATCAGTAGGCCACGCGACTCCATGATAATTCAATTCACATAAGCCTTTTTCACCATTGACGGTAGCTTTGAAATTAGTGGAAACACACCGAGGATTTCTGTTACAGTGCAAACCGCATGTGATCAAGCTGGGCGAAAAAAATGACTTGAACATGTGACCATGGAGACGGCGGTTTTGCAGATTTAACACCGTTTGGGAAAAGAAAACAGATTGATTAACATCCCCAGCAAACAATTGCATCACAAGACTTTTACACTGGAAGATAAGAAAACACGACCGCATTTTAACCGGTCTGTTTTTGAACTTGTCTAGGTGTAAAGATAACTATTCATGAATGCAAACCTGTAGATTTCATCAGTTTACCATGTAAGGGCAAGATAATCTCAATATTTATGTTCCCATCAATAAAATCTTGAAAGTTCAGTTGGGAACATCCGTTCGAGTGGCATTTGAAATTTCTAGAAAATGTTTTAAAATGGAATGCAGCACCGTTAAGTTACTTAATACACTGACCGTGCTCCAGTATTTATTATTTAGACCGCGTTATGTGTAAAATCATCGAAAGCTATCGAAGCTAGCAGATGAATAAATTCTAGGCTTTTCTTTTACGGGAATTCATCAATTCTTTGAAAGGGTGACTGGTTAATTAAAAATTTAGATATTTAGTATTTATCATTCCTCTTAATCTACAAACAAGGAAAAGGTTTTGATTAGGACCAAAAGAACCGTGACTTGCCAGAGGCCCTCACTATTAGCTGATATATCGAAGCTGGCTGACAACGCCAAGTTTTCTAAGGACAGCAAGGAAATGAGATTTCAAAAATAAATGCTACCCAGACATGTGCTGTGGCAGTAGTACGTTACCAAAATAAAAACACTCTAAAAAGCCTTCTAAAAACTTCTGTCAAATCTATTTGTAACAATTCAAAGGAAACCTTTCGAGGGAAACTTCCCATATGCGGCGTTTCAATTCCCAGAAAGGCTTATCAAGTGAAACAGACATAATGCTTAATTTCCTAGCAGTCATGATAGTTGCTTTGAGTAAAAGCAGTCAAAGAATTGGCAAGCCTAAGTAGAGCAAGATGTAGAACAAGATGACAACTTCGTGTCTGCCAAGTAAACTTACTATAGCTTCCTTGACAAGTACTGAGGCAGATGGCACAGGTCTTATTTGATCACGTGTCTAGAAAATGTAGCAAATATTGCTTGAGAAATCTTGTACCATAAGTTACCTGGTGTAATAATCTTAAATTTCAGTTATCTGCGGGAAATACTGACATTTCAGGTTAATGGGTTGCGAATCTTTTGCGGTTACTGTCTTTTGTGGCCACTGCCTTCAGCCACTGACCACTAAGTAATCGGGTGTGTAAGCAATTTAAAAGCAGGTGAATGAGTAAGTAAATAAGTAAGTAAGATACATGTAGTCCGCGACTGTTCGGAAGTTTTCGAGCAATCTGTAACCACCTCGAGATTTATTCGTGTCTAGTATCTCTAACTAAAGAAATAACACGCAACAGCATCAGATAGAGCCCCATAGCTCTTCTTTGACCCTAACTACCTGCCTGGGACTAGTTGATAGTACCAAGAGACTATGATCTAAGAGAACACATCCCCCATACATGGCCCTCTTCCCATGATAATCTTTTTAAATCTAATTTTAGCGCGGGGTCAAGCTGAGAGGCTATTTTAGGAAAGACACCTGATTGGTCAATTTAAATGACGTAATAACATTGAGGTTTCATTTTAGCAGTTAATCAATTACGCAAAAAATTTTTCGTCGGGATTTTCGAAGCGCATTTCGTAAGGTCAGAGGAAGAATAATTCTAACTGTCTGGCGCTTTGAAAGAGCTTTCCAAAGAGATCTCTTTTTTCTGTTTAGGCCGTTTTAGTACTTTTCGCGAAACGACTTTAGAGCGTGTTGTGAATGCAATTCTTGTCAGCAGCTAGAGCGGCTATTGTAAACCAGTCATGCAGAGAAATGACAAGACTAATTTCCGACGTAAAAATCACGATAAACACATAGAAGATAATTTTTCTGACCAGCAGTTTTAAAAGGCTTTCCAGATAGGTCTCTCTCAGGGTCTCTACCGATCCAAACGATGTTTTAGTTCGTTCCAGAGAAGCACCTTTTTCGGCGTGGACCTCCCTGAAACTCTGTTTCATATTACAAAGCAATTTCGAAATTAAATATGCAAACATTTCCACCGGGATTTTCGGACCGAAAGTTCTAACAAACGGGAAACAAGTATTGTGCTGTCCTGCGCTTTGAATAACCTTTCCAAAGAGATGTTTTTCGATTTAATCCGTTCAATACTTTTCGAGAAACGAGTTTCGTGCGTGTTTATTGGAATGCAATTCTAGTCAGCAGTAAATATTACACAGCACTTCCGATATTAAATAAACAAAGATTTGCACCGTTTTTTTTGGAGTGAAAGTTCTAACAAACGCGAAACAAATATTTTAGCTGTCGTGCGCTTTAAAATACCTTTCGAAAGAGATCCTTTTCGCTTCAAGCCTTTCGGCACTTTCCGAGAAACGACTTTCAAGCAGGTTAGAAATTCGAGTCTTGGCATTTTGTGATAATCATTCATTATTCATGCTGGGGAATGACACGACTTCTGTTTTACGGCTTCGGAGAAGCACGTATAATTTTCCTGCCCAGCTCTGAAAATGATTTCCAGTGCTAACAGTGCGGCAGTTCAACTGAACAAACTGATTTTTTTTTTCTCTTAACCCGCTAAATTTTCAATTTCTTATTTGGATAGACACAACCTGATGACCGTTGGCCATTGCTTGCGTGATTGGGCGCCTAGACTAAAAATAACCTTGACAGCGTGACGCGAAGCTTAAAATAGATTTAAAAAGATTATCATAGGGCGCGGGGATATGTTCTCTCACCTCATAGTCTCTTGCCGTATCGTAGTTTACAACTTAGCAGTTTAGAATTCCAGAAACAAGATCAACGGAAATCAGACAATAAACACTTTCACCTTCGACTTGGATTAAGCTTATCGGCATATGCATAAAAATTTGTGCCACTTTAATGGTTTTTTCTTGGCAGTGTGATGAAATATGAATACTGTGTACATTTGAGTAGTGTGTTCTCTCAATAAAGCCAAGTAAAGGTCAGCTAAAGTAATCTTTGGGAGTTGTCCAAAGAGTTGATAACGATTTCCACTGGATAAATTTCTATCTAGTGGACAAGCGTTTGGCGATCAAACATTGTTTACTAACCAACAATTTTCCGCTTGGACACCTTGTTTGATGGCGTTTGACTGTGCGAGTACTCGGCAAAATTCGAAGGTCGATAACCATTTGATCAAACGTGACAGCTGTCATTTTGTTTCTTTTGTGATGTACATTTCTGGTGCCAAGTTTAAATAACATTGCTTTAAAATTTCTAGAGATATTCTTGATTGAGTGTTGTAACCACTTATGACGTTCAAATTGTTTCTGAAGTGAATGATCTTTTTGTCATTGTGCACTTTGTTTGTAGGGACTTACAGTCCTGTTTGTTGCTGACAATGTCAGCGCCTGAAAATAACAAGGGTGGCCGTAGGGATAACGAAGGTGATCCACCATCTCTCAGTATTGAAGTGAAGAAGCTCAGTGATCTTCGAAAAACGTCAAAGCAATGGAGCAATGTCCATATCCCAGTTGACATTCTGTTATTGACAGTCGAAGATAGTGAGTTTTTGGCATGTCATTATTACCTAAGAGATGCTTTTAAAAGTTATTCCCAAACTCTTGGACTTGTGTACTTTGGAAACATGGGTAATAAGGACAAACCATGGAAAGTTGCTCTAGTGAGGTGTTCCAAAGGCTCCTCAGATCCTGGTGGCTCCCAGACAGCTATTGCCAATGCTGTTACTCGATTGAGACCCAAGATCACTTTTTGTGTTGGCTTCTGCAAAGGTCTGAATCATGAAAACACCAATCTAGGAGATGTGGTTATATCCTGTAAGCTTACAACAGATGCCTACAAAACACAAGTGAGCAGAAATGTTGGTCACCTTGTCAGAAACGCGGCTGACGGCTGGCTGGCACCCTTAGAATTCCCAGAAGCCTTTAGAGAAGTCAAAGTACACAGCGATGCTGAGATTTTGAGCTGTCCAGATCCTGATTGTACTGAAAAGCAGCGTAAATTACATCCAGAGGCAATTGGAATTGAAATGGAAGGAAAAGGTGATGTTTGTATGCATTTAAGGTGACCGAACACAGTTTTCAAGTGCCTGTGCCTAATTCACCATAACTTTTGAACTATTTATGCTTTGGCGCCCATTTTTTGCAAGAGTCAAGGTTAACCACAGAAATATTTATTCTCGCATTTTGATTAGGGTGCGTGCTGTTGCCATGGCAACGGGGCTGGTTGAAAACAAGGCTTAAATAATGGTTTTTGTTTATTTAAAAAAAATCCAGTCGTTAGATTATTTTCATATTTTGCACACTAAGAATTGACATTAAATCCCTTCTATCAACACGGTTCCAATACAATTTTGACATACGCAATTTTCGTAATTTGCCGTTAATCGTTTTCTGTATTATTAAAAATTCCCTATGTCAAAATTCAGATTGTTTTCGATATATCATTCACGTGGTCTCTGATCTATTTTTCTGCCAAATTTCTTGAAATTCTAACGACTGGATCGCTAGAAATCGGCAGGTTTCTGCTAAAGCAATCGGTCTCAATTTTTCAAGCAACTGCGCATGCGTTGCATTTAACTGGATTCTTTCGGCAACAAACAAAAGCTGAAAATTGTTGGGTTCTTTGCATCGTTACCTTTTCTAACATATCTTTGTAATAAGACTAAAGCCATCAATACACTGCGTTCAATTATAGAGAAAAATAACACAGATAGTGCGGGTGTTGAGTAAATAAAATGACCGCTCTATTGACGGCATGTTTGTTCTTTGAAATCCTTGTGCACGTGCTGCAAAAGCACGCGCGAAAACTGTGTTCGGCCACCTTAAGCCTGGCCAGTGAAACCTGAAATATGTCTTTAGTGTACCGTGTGGCCCTAAATGTTTGCGGGCTTTAATTTTTGCCATTTTTGAAGATTTTGTCATATGATCCCTGAAAAAAGGTTCCGTCAAAAATATCATCCACACAAACATCACAGGTAGATTCTTGTTGATGTAATTATATTATTTAAAACATCTCTTTCGTCCACAAACAAAATCATGAAATGAGAAACAAAAGAAGGATCGTCTGAAGATACTCCCATTGAGTAATGCATCTTCTATTTCGCACAAGAGCACGATGTTACTGTGATAGAGTGAATAACCAGTCTTTTACAATCGCAAGAATAAAATTCCGCAAAATTTCAAAATTTCATGCCACTCGTTTGTTCGTTCCTTCTTTCCATCTATCCATTTTCTATTTATTGGGCTGCCGTGTTGGAATCCAATGCAGACAGCCATTTATTAATGCTGCTCTCGAAGATGTCTAGAGACCATTTAGTGCGGATTTCCCCGAGAAGATCGTTCAACAGAGAAGTTTCACTTAATTGAAGCTACGCTTGAGGCAGTCAGTTCTCTTGTTTCGGTAGATTCAGTTCTCTTGTTTCGGTAGATACAATTTTGTGTGGCGTAGCGAAGATCAAAGGACAAAATTTTCGGAGTGAATTGAATTTGCCTTTTGCTTCGATCTTCTAATTCTAACTGATAAGTTATCCCAGCTAAGCCAGTTGAGAAGATTGCTAGAGTTCATACCATATTAAAATTGATTTAGTAATTACTCTGGTAGCACGATTTTGTAGTTTTTTGAAATTTTCCAGTCAGCTGTCGATACAAGCCATCCCAAAGAACACTGCAGTAATCAAATCTGTTTCGACAAGACCTTTTTATATTTTAAAAGAAGTAAAAATAAAATAATAATTTATTTTATGCGCAGAAATGTGTATGGAAATAAAAGATTTGACTGGCTTAAGCGCACCGATACCGGAATTGACTTTTTTCGAAACTACTTGTATGTGCTTTTTCCAGGATAGGATATTATCTGTGTTCAGTTCGAGAGCTTTGCTATGATTTCTTTGGTTTATTTTGAAGCCTTCTACATAAATATTTATTGTCTTGTCGTTTAAAGACTGCAAGCTTGGACGAGAACTAATGAGCAAAAACTCAGTTTTAGCGACATGAGGCTTAACTTGTTAGCTCTGAACCGGAGATTGATGCTTCTCTGTTTAGTAGATGCATAAAAAGTAACATTAGTGTAATCAGCGTTCATTGTAGGGGAGCCTAGGCTCAAGCAATTTGGTAAGTCATTAACATAAATCAATAAGAGTAGAGGACCAATTACTGATCCTTGGGGACCTCCGCAGTTTAAAAAAACTTACAATGGAAAGGTGATTGTTTATATTGCCTCTGCATACGTTTCGTTAGGTAAGGCTTAAACGCGGAGCGATCCTATAAAAGGGTCTCTGTAAAGTGCCGACCGGATGGCGGCGGATGGCGGCGGATGGCGGCGGATGGCGGCGGATGGCGGCGGATGGCGGATAGAACTAGTGAGACAATCTCAGATAGTGCAGAATGTTATGCAGGACTGTTAGCACATATGTTTTGAGTCGTCTCCTGCCTGTATTTAAATTCATTAATACGTTGAACTAGCAAACGTGATAATTTTTATTTTTTTGTAACTTGATACTTTTGTTTTTCTCGCGAAGTGTGTAACATGATACCCTTGTTTTCTCAAAGACATACAAAGGAAGATATGCTCGCTTACTTTTTTTCTGCTGGGGAAAAATGAAATAATGTTAGTAACTTATGACAAAAATGGAAAAGGAATGATTTTGTTTCTTTCAAGAGGCAAATTTTCATATCATCGATAAACAATTACTAATTTAATGAACTATCAAATAGTCACGTCGTGTCTCGGAATAGCACGTTCTTATTATGTTACCACCGTTAGTGTTTAACATAAACCAGTTCAAAATACACATTGATATCGATTAATACAACCGAGAAGCGTTTCAACTTGACCCATATTATATCCTACATCGTCGAACGAGTCCCCTCAAAAACTGACTAAATTTATTGGCGGTTTCCGTAAGTGCCAGAGTGTCTGCAGCAATATTTGAGAAGTATATTTTGTCGCGACATTACTAATTTTAATGCAACTCGGAAATGTTTGGGGTGAATACATTTGTGGAATTCTTGTTCTCTTTCATAGGGGTGAAAATAAACAAGCGGCTGAGGTGATCAATCCGTTTCCCTCATTAAAGCTTACAAACACGAATTACTTTGAAAACAGCACACAACATTTTTAACTGAGCTAGGGATGATTCCAAAAGACACGCTGTCACAAAAGCATTCTATGCACTTAAGGTAATTCCCTTGAAATTGTTCTACTATCAAACTTTTTTTGAAACTTGGCGTAATGAACATTCATGGTATGAACATTACAAAAATGCAATAAAAAAATGGGGTCACCGTGCTGGTTTACGCGTCAGCAAGCTCTTAAAATGAGGTATTTTTACTGGTTGCGCGTTAAAAGTTCGAATCACCTTCATACAGAATTAAATCTTGGTTACTTGAAAGAAATAAAGTTTTGTCTTGAAAATAAAGCTTCATTTATTGGCATAAGCAGTATTGCTTCATTTAAGCCGTTTTTGATTGCCTGGTTGCGGTAATATTGCACTTTTTCGGACAGTTCCATGGCTAACTTGAAGTCCTCGCCTTGGCCAAAATACACCCAGTTGGGAAATATTTTCCAAAAAAAATCACGTTCTACTATCAAACTTTTTTTCCTCTTCAAATATGTTTTTCATTAGACTGTTCTTAGCAAATACCTAAAAGAAAAATCGGGGGTCACCGTGCTCGTTTAAGAGAAAAAGAGAATTTATTCCGTTATCGAGCTTAGTTTGAGGGAAATCTCTTGCGTTTTGCACGTGCACGTGCTCGTGCGCGCGCGCTGATGACGCGAAAATCGTGCGCAGTAGGGATGCGCAATGCAATACTAAGGAATTACCTTAAGGTTATTCCTCACAATTGCACTGCGCATCCTTTCTGCGCATAATTTATGGCGTCATCTAGTGCGCCCGCGTGCACGCGCATATTGAAAACATAGCGGATTTGCCTTGATATTGAGCGCTGTCAATTGGAAAATGGCTATAGCTCACCAACGAGCACGGACAACCCAATTTTTTTTTCAGTCATTGTAATCAACTTGTCACAAACTTTGCTTGAGGAAAGATTGATCTGATTCCTATTGCTGAAAATTGAATAAATAACGAAAATAGCAAGTAAACTGTGGTCTTTTCTATTTTGCCCTATGGTAACCATGTCAAGAAATTTGGTTGAAATTTTAATCAAGAATTCAGCTTTCTGCCTAAATCAAACTTAAAAAGTTTATTTGTGTCCGACACAATGCATTGACTCCAATTTAATGCGTGTTCTCATGAGTCTCGGTCACAAAAATTTACAATTATATACTGGGAATGCGTTCTTGTAATAAGCATTAAATAATGCCAAAATGGGTCATTTTCAATGCCCCAGTGCTCCTTAATGAGTATGGGCACCCCCCTTTTTTATTTCAAAATTGAAGTTCTCATATGATAAATATTCAGTGGGCAAAGTTTGAACGAAAATCTATTGTCAGTTTTATTTCAGGGGAATTACCTTAAAGGGAGAACTGATATTTCCTGAAATATAACCACTAAGACGAGAGTGTGGTATCGCACGCATGAATCTGAACTCGAGAACGGATTGCATCATGGTGACAATGCTATAACGCATGCGTCTTACATGTTGTATTCTACCACAAGGAAAAGCACTTAATGTCGTGCGCAATTGTGTATGAAATGTATCGTTTACCTAACATATAGTTAAACACTTAAGCTAATCAATCTGCGCATGCGCTTCGAGCAAGTGGTTTTGTTCCTAAGAGAATAGTACCACAAGGATAAGAAGAGAATATTGAAACCATATATAGTTCTGTGATGTTATTCACAAAGTAATGTAAGTGGAGTACGTTTTACGTAGCAATCAAAGGTACCTACCCCACCCCCTCAGAACAAGGCTAATTAATTAATTAGAACTAATTAGAAATAGCGCACAAACTGCAGTTACAAACATGACAATAAAACGCATGTTGGAAAACAAAATTATTTAACTTTAACTTGACGTTTCGTATGTTTCTACATACATCTTCAGAAGTGACCGTTAGTAATCCAAGTAGCAACTAAGTTTAAATTTTAGATAAGTAACTAAGTAACAATAACAGTTGCTATTTGTATTACTAACGGTCACTTCTGAAGATGTATGTAGAAACATACGAAACGTCAAGTTAAAGTTAAATCATTTTGTTTTCCAACATGCGTTTTATTGTCATGTTTGTAACTGCAGTTTGTGTGCTATTTCTCATTAAGCTACGATGGCCAAAGAAAAAGAATTTTTATAGAACTAATTAATTAAACAAACAATAAGGGCCCATTAAAGTATCTCGTTGCTAAGCTATACGGTTGCTACCCAGGTGCTAATTCACTTCCGGTCAGCCAAAATTTTTTTCGCGCGCTTTTTTCAGCGCCTTGGCCCGTCGCCGATTCAAGTCACTGTTTAACTTTTTTACTTCGCTGCAACAAACACAAAAAACACTTTTTGCTTACATTTTTTTCGGATTAATGTTCTTCTTTACGGTTACATGTGAGTAGTGCCTTTATTTTTTAAACTTAGCTGTTTTGCTTGAAACTTCATCCAAGCACGCACGTATTAACAGAAAGCCGCAGCCATGGCTGAATGTTGATGGGGAAATTTCGAAAAGGTGACAGCGCACGATTTCCAGTATCAGGTTAGGAATCGAAATCTCAAAGATGCTGAAACACAAACTAAAATTAGTATTACGCTATAACCACCGGCAAACTCTGTGTCCGTGGCCTTTTTGACCCCTCCGAAACTCCCTGAAGTCTTTAGCGATAAAACTGTGCGACCTTGTGAACCTGTGTCCGTGAACTGTCCTTCGGAACCTGAGAAACTCCACTGTTTAGATATAATACAAATAAATCGAAGCTATCGAGGCCACTAATTGCAACCACTCACCAAAGACAGCATGGAGCAGCAGAGGTCAGCAGACGGTGAGCAAGGAGGCTTGTAAATTATTTTTGAAAGCAGCTCTATTTCAAGAATTTCATTCTTACATCAAAAATGCTAACCACTCGGCCGGATAGAAAACTTGACTAATAATGGTGAGCTCGAAACTTGTGATGGACAACTTCTCCTAATACAACATCAACCTCGCTTGAGAACCTACTTAAGCTTAACAGTACTTAATAAGTAGTCTACAACACTGTGACTGTGAAAAAGAAACTGAATTCGAATTTTGTTCGGTGAAACAAAACACAGTTGAAGAGTTTGAGTTCGAGTGTAGTCGATGTGGGAAAAAAAGTCAACTTGAAGAGTAGCATTCCTGTCGTTAAAGCCACAACTCGCCCAAGATCTGCAGGACGTAATTTCGTTGCTCTTTCATTCCTTGTCAATGGGCAATATTTCAAAGATTACCACAGAATTCTCGGGACTCTCGGTCTGGATCACGTCAGTTTCACTCAGTGGATCCATATTGTTGAATGGATTGCACCGTTCGTAAAAAGGATCGCTGACTGGAGCGTGCAAAAAGCAAGAACTGAAGCAGTTCGACGTGGAGAAAAAATCCAGTTCGACGGCTTTTATCTGACTCGCGGCCACTATAGCTCCGACGCTACCTTCCACGATGCGAAGACTGGCAAAATTGTTGCGTACTCACACCGACCAACGAGTGTAAGTTGCCTTAGCAACCTGGCCAACAATGCTTAGGTACCAGGACAGCTCAAAATCCATCATTACTTCCGGTGCCGCGAAAAAAGAACTTTTCTCCTCGAGAGATAATTGTAATTGCTGGATTTTAAAACAATCCGAAAGAACATCATATTTTCTCGAAATTCAAGCATGGGTTTTGCGAAAAAATGGAAAACAAAAAAATTATGCGCAAAAGAGTGGTCAAAGAGGCACATTTTCCTTTCTCATTTCTTTATTTTTCATCATAAGCCAAAACGCATGCTTAAATTTCTTCGAAACGGCTTTTGAATTGTTATTGTACAAAAAATTCGGAAAAAAGGTTTAAGCCATTCAGGTAAAATGCATTTTTCTGTTTCTGGTCACGTGACATTGGGCGTGGTACGATGACGTCATGAACTGGACTATATTTGCCCCCTATGAGTATTGTCCAAATTTGGTCCAATTGAGGCATACATGTGCAGAGTTATAGCAATTGATTTTCCCTAGCAACGACATCAAAGATACTTTAATGGGCCCTTAAATTTTACACCTTATGGCCTTAGTGTGTTAGTGTGTTAGTGAGTTAGTGCCTTAGCGAACAGCAGCCCCCTAAACCATCCCAATAGTGCACTCTGCACTAAAAATGCGGATGGAAAAATGCGGATGACAAAATGAGGATGGAAAACTTTGGGTGACAAAATCCGTAGGAAAGGAAATTAACTCAGTACAATAACATTGACAAAGAGCACTCTAGATCTGTTTTTAATTTTTTCAGGTAGAGAAGCCATGACAACAAGATATATCTTTGTTTTCTCTTATGTAGCCTTTATCTCATTTTTTTTGGCATCAGTTTTCTTCATTATATCACAATGTAATAACGCGTGCCATCTCTGATATAACAAGACAATTTTAGTTTTGATCTAGCAAAACCATTAAACGGTACAAGAAAACCCCTGTCCCGGAATAGCTATACAAAATGGTGTAATATGGTGAAAGATTCCAAAATAAGGATTTGCCAGGTTCCCACATCGTGACACACTTCAGTAAATTGCCGGCCATCTTCAACTGTTAAAGTGCACTTAGCCCCAAATTATTTGTCTCACTCAATCGAATCTACTTGTTATTTGAAATACTTCTGCGCAAAAATTTTTTGATTCGGATAAATCCTCGATTTTCTGTGCGCCGACGAAATCTCGAAAATAGCTCCAAAACACCGCCATTTTGTTGCACGACCGAGTCTGGGGAGAATGGGTCCAGCAGCCGGTGTGACGTCTACCCAGGAAGATCGAATATTTCCCGTCCTGTCATTTCCTTGAGGATGATGCAAAACATATTCGAAAAGTGCGCAGAAAACGCCTTCTAGAGGTGCTATCGGCTGTTGCAGCAATATCCTAGATTTAAAGAAAGATATACTATGCAATTTAATAGCGATGATCGGTCAATAGTACAATAAAAACGTAAACGATGGTTTGATTTTGTCGAATTATCGAACAAGCGAACTATCTCTGTGAGAACCATTGAAGAACTCTTATTAGTGGAATTTGTTCCGCGGACTTTCAAACGCTATTTTCAAAATTTTCTGCTGAAAGCCAACCAGCAATTCCCACAGTATTTATAACATATATCACTCAATAGGCTCTTTGGAGGACTTGATCACGTGCTTGGATACCACATAGCAACGCACTGCTGGTGAGCAAGCTAACCAGCGTCACCCTCATGCGATGTTCAACTCAAGCGAAACGAACTTTGACTTTTTAGTCGAAAACACCTAAAACACTTGTAGTTTAAGGACGCCAATCGAGAACTATTGTGACTTTTGTTTCATTGAGCTTCAGTTACGTCTGATTTACCTTTGTTCTGGGTGTAAAAGCCCAGCGAAAGCCCCAATATATGGCAGGATCGATATGGCCGCTTCTGCAGGCCGGAGTGACGAGTGAGTTACTTTACAGTCGTATTTCGATCTCATAAACTTAAATCGTATAATACAGAAAATGAATTATCGTGGCTCGAATCTAGAAGATGATCGCTATTTCCAATTTTGTGTGTTTAAATACAACTAGTGTTCTTTACATTCCAGCTCGCCATATCTGTCTTCGATGTTACTGACTCATAATTATCACCTGTTGTCAACTGTTCGTTTTTATTGTGTGTTATCGTAGTTTTCAATACAAAACGAGGTTCTTCGCTGGATATTTTTTATTCTAGAGGATTTTCATTGAATTGGAGGTAACATCTATACATGCCACTATTTCTTTCTTCTAGCTGTTTCAGTCGACTTGTCAGCATTTCCCAACTTCACATTTTCCGAGGTTGAAGCGTATGCCCAGAAAGAATCTGGCTGCCGACACACACAAAGGCTTTAAGTTTATCGCTGGGCCTGGGTATTGACACGATGTGAGAGGTGAGCTTTCATAGAGTGAGAAGATCAATTGGGAATTTGTGTCCACGGTCCCTTTTTGGAAGTTGCAGTTGTCCTTTTTTAATTCTTAACAAAAACCTGAGATTAGTTTTTTTTCTCTCTTTACAGTGTCCTTATGAGTCAGGATTCTGCCAACATCACTGCCAAGTGCCACCGCTCAATGACAAAGAGTGAACCCACCTCATCTCCAACTAATTATTGAGGTTGATTCAAAGCCATTTCTGAAAAAGCTCTTGTGTGGCAGGCCTTGGGGTGATTTTTTCAGCTGCAGCAATGACACTACCTTTTCTGGGAAAGAATTATGTCTGATCCCATCTTTTTTCAAACCGCAAAGACCCAGAGTTGACTCTTTTTTCTTTACTATTTCCTTGAAGTACACAGTAACCATTACAACAACAGCTGTACATTGCTGTGTTTCCTTGTTTTAAAGTTCCCATAATTTTGTGGTACACAGTCAATGTAGCAGAACAAGTATAAATTCTTTAAATGATATTTCCTGACTTACATGATGCGGTGTATTATATACTATTTAAACATTCAGTTTTCACTGGTGTCCACTGTCCACCTGTGTTTTGATTAGTGCACCTTGAAAGTTAGTCAATAAACAAGCAACGTATACAGTTGATTTGACAGATCCCAGTGTAGACATGAGATTTCGGAGTCAAATAGATGAAATTTCCTTATCCTCCTTATTGCACGTTCCACGTGAATTCTAACTTTTACAATAGTTTTTTGTTTGCAAAACATCCTAGGCTGAGAATTGAGTTTGGCTCCAAGAAAGGGAGGCAAATTCAGAGAAACTTGTTTACTCCTTAAAAGATCTTCAATATCAAAACCTTTATCTACCATAACACATCGTGTGCCTCACAGAAGATCTATAATGCCAGAACAACGAGTTTTTTGCTTTGTCTGATACAGAGCCAGTGTAAAGACTAGAAACAAATGTGATGGCTCCATGAGGGGCAATTCCAATTAACCTTTCCTACTTATACTTGCAACCGTGTGATTTCAAAACGTCTGGGGCAAGATCAAGTTCAAATAAACCAAGCTTTCACTCGAACACAAAATAAAGAACAAGCTCATTCTATCCAGTTGCATCGTTGCGTACTGCCTGGCCTGTTTGTACCTATTTCCTGAAGCAATACACATAAAACGCATTGTTTCCTGCTGTTAGTTTTTTACAAGCTCAAAAAATAGCTTAAAAGTGATCATAGGATGGAAAAACCTGTGTAAAATTTTATAAAAGAGCATTGTCCTTTAGAGAACCTTTACCAGGCCCAAACCGACTGACACTAAGATTTGTCTCTAGTTCTTGAATTTTTTGCGTCTGACGACTCCTTTCGTGCCAAGCAGCAGCCTCCTTGAGAAGCTGTCCTCTCAGCCTTCTTTTTGCTCACTTCCAGCTGAGTTTATTTCAGCTGCTCCTTTAGGATTTGAATCATCATTCCTTGGCAGCCTCATAATCTTTGCTTCTAGCTGAGATAATACTTCAGGTGGCTCATGGCTGTCACGTCACTCTCGATCTGTCCTGTGTCTCACTAAGAAGGAAGAAGGGTAATACACATGTAGAAGACACAGACCGTACAGAGAGAAACGAACTCGGGCTATTTATGGACATCTATTATAGCATGTTTAGGGGAAGGTGGATCAACATAGCGTTGAATTTCTCAGTTTTGTGTCCAGCTACATTAAAACCAGAGAAATTGAGGCTCTTTTGTAGTAATGGTTTCTTCTATCTATCATTACTACTATATTCCTTGTCATTATTTGTTAGTTTGTTTTTCATGTATTATTATTATTAGTATTATTCGGGATGGTGATGGATCATCATCATCATCTCTCTAATGCTCTCTACCCACAGTTGAACTCATCACCTCTCAACATGTCTTCAGTCTCTCTTCTTTGGGTTGTTCTTGCTTGACCAATCTTAAAGACAGCAGGGACGGAATCTTTTTTCAAAACTTTCGTTCGACCAGCCTCTGTCAGGGGGGGGTGGGAGATAATCTGCATCTGAAAAAATGTGCAGAGCAAACCCTGGTGGCCTTCAGTGAAGCTGGAAAGAAAATATGATATTTTAAAGTTAGTAGTATAAACATATGAGCGGGAGATCTGTATGGGCGTTTACAATGGCGAGCCGATAGGCGAGCCATTGTAAACGTTCATACAGATCTCACGCGAATATTTTATCCTACTTGGGAAATGAATACATTAAATTGAATGCAAAGTATTGTTATGGGATTCGTTCATTGGACATGCATGCCAGAATGCCATACACATCGGACGCAAATATTTTCACCTACTTGCGAAAGGAAAACAATAAATTGAATGCAAAGTATTGTTTTGTGACATGGATGCCAAAATGCTGTACGTCCCACAGGAGACAGTGCATGAGACAATAATAGAAATATTCTAAATTTTCAGTCACTGCCAAATCGCCAGTATGGCAACAGTTCGTTTTCGTCCGCCGAAAACTGAAAAGGAAGAAATTTTGTTATTGTCTGAAACCGTACCTAAAAACACCAAGTACAATACAAAATGGGCGGTGAACGTTTTTACTGCCTGGCAGAATACGAGAATGAACAAAAAAGCGCAGTTGGAAACATCTGGAGGCAACGGACTTGAGTCGACCAATGTCGAGGACTTGTCAGTCCCACTCGAGCACATGTCCGCCGACAGTTTAAACTTCTGGCTCTGCAAATTCATTTGTGAAGTTGCGAAGCAAACCGGGGAACGCTACCCTCCTAAGACGCTGTACCTACTTGTTTGCGGCATTAATCGCCATTTGGGAAACGTACAAGGAGAAAAGGCGTTTAACATAATGGAGAAAAGTGACAGGAGGTAAAACTACAATCTTTGAAGCAATATTTCA
>JAHPZR010026003.1:25000-52983 GCA_019787425.1 Platygyra sinensis
TTGCCCTTCGCTAAAATATCAAAATGATCCCACTTGATGTTATGTCCAGTGGCCTTGACGCGGTCAGCAATGGCTGAAGCATTGTCATTTTTAGCGAGGGCCTTAAAAAGTTCGGTTTTTCTAAAACTCCTTCTTCAGAACGGCTACCCACAAGGCATAATCAACTATCACATCAACGATGTTTTGAACAAAAACAGACAACACCAGCATAGCAACCCTGTGTCTACTGTTCCCAAGAAAGATGTCATTGTCCTACTTCCCTACTTAGGTTTGCAAAGCAACCAAGTCGCTAAACGCCTGAAATCTTGTGTGTACAAATTCTACTCTTGTGTTAACCTTAAGATTGTTTTTCAGAGCACTCGATGTATAAAATCTTTCTTTCCTTACAAGGACCGTATTAATCGTTCACAACAGTCCAGAGTTATTTACAGAGCAAATTGCTGGGATTGTAATGGTTTTTACATCGGCAAAACTAAACGACGGCTTCACGATAGAAAAACCGAACATTTTAAGGCCCTCGCTAAAAATGACAATGCTTCAGCCATTGCTGACCACGTCAAGGCCACTGGACATAACATCAAGTGGGATCATTTTGATATTTTAGCGAAGGGCAAAACAGACTATCATTGTAAGATAAAAGAGACGTTATTTATTCAAGAACTTCAACCAGCTTTCAACGTCAACGTCGGAAGTGAAAAGCTGATGCTTTATTAATCTGTTATTTTATATATATATATTTTATATTTTACTGTTAAGTATTTGCTTAATCTAGGTTCCAGTCCCCTCACCCGCTTTGTTATATATAAATAGCTGTTTTAAATTTCAACGGTTACTTTTGAAAATGTATGTAGAGTACATACGAAACGTCAAGTCAAAATGAACAAGTTCAATATGTTTATCACTGCTGTTTGTGTCTTATTTTTGAGTTGTTGACCATATATCACTGTATTAAATCTAGGAACGCTGAAATCGCTTTGTCTTAAAGAATAAGTAGTGCCATGAGTATTAAAAATATCACTTGCATAAGCTGGACACAATTTGTGGGCATAAATCTTGCAGGCGTCTGTTCATTAGTGTTGGTAGCTCAGCCCTCTTGAGTAGTTCTGAGAAGGTTGGGTGGTGATCTTTGTGCACATTCCTTAGGCCTCTCTCTTGGAGTCGTTCTATCTCGCGCGAATCACAGGCTCTACAAAAGTGCCAAATCAATCGACAATACTTTGAATAGGGTAGAATCGCTGTTTTTAATAGCACTAGTTGGGCACTTATATAGGAATTAAATTTCTTAGTCGCATAATCACTCCTATCCTTTAGCTGGCCCTCTTACAAATTGAGCTGATATGATCAGTGAAATTAAGCTTAGAGTCTAAGATTACACTTAAGATTTTTAGTTTTCCTACTCTTTTTACTTCCTCAATGTTCACTCAAAATATTGTGTTCTAATTCACTACGTTCAAACGAACGTAAATTAATATCCGCAAAACAGGTACAACGAAGCATGGGTGGATCACATGCGGACCCTAAAGAATGTAGAACAACCAATCCCAACTAGAAGAAACAACAGAAAGCATGCAATATAGGGGGAAGCACAAACCTGACAATGCTAAATGTAAACTCACCGCGAAAAAGCTGCTGATCTGTTGACGAAAAGGTTTTGGTTCTCCTCTCTGCTGGTTGGTGGAGAGCTTGTGTGCCTTGCCTTCGTTTACACGGTCTGCTGCTTGCTTGCCTTCTTCAACCGCTTCTCGTCTTCGGAACTGGTGGCCAATTCATCAGAGACACTGGATCACCATTACCTCTCCGTCGGACACTCTTATTCGGCTATTTGGATCAAATTTTGGCGCTTACGGATCAATCCTTGCATTGCGGCAAACCAAATTAGTCCCATCTTTGTTTTCAGGAATATTTCCAGAGTGTAAATCTATCAATTCGGAAATTGAATCGATCTACCCCATTATAATTGAACCTGCGTTTGATTAACTTTGAATTTCACGGGAGTACCCCTGCCTTGTCCACCTTACGATTTTTTCAAATCGATCTGCTTACTCTTCTCAACCAGTTTGATTGGGCTTCGAGATAGCTTTTGCAGTCATCGAGACAGATACCAGCAAGAACATGGTGTCGGTAACGCTAGGTTCTGTTCCGTCTCCGGGAAAGTACGCCATCCTCGATCAGACGTTGCCTATACTCGTGCAAAATAGAGAATGTGGTCGACTTGAAGGATAATAAGTGTAGGGTCACAAGCGAGAGAAATCGAACGAAACTGCCTTAAAGTAGAAACAGAAATAACCGGACCGAAGCACGGACTTCGTAATAAGCGGCCTCCGTCACCTAACAACAGACAAATGCACTAAGGAATGTGACGCTAAAATCACCTAGTGGAAAATGTATGTTTTGGGGTGATTGCTTACGGGAGGTCCACTGTAAAAGTCTGGCCGAATGTTTTGTTATAAGCTTCAGTTTTACCTTCTTAAAGTGTCTGTAGGTTTTGTTTACAGAACCGGGGAATTAAGGGAAGGAGCGTCCAGTATCGTGGAAAAGCTTTAGTTCCAACCATGAAGGTAATCATGCGAGTATACAGAGCCACCTTTTCCCTCGTTCCAAGCCCCCGCCAGCTTGGGCGGGCGTGCTGGCTGCTCTGGGAACGAGAATGGTGGCAGATGACTGACACTCCAGTCCCCTCGCTTCCCACATTTGTCCATCGAGTGTGTCACAGGCCTCACATTCCAGAGAAGGTGTGGTTTTAACGTTTGCGAGTTCGCATAAATACATATATATTTCCTTCCCGTTGTTTTGAATTAGGGTTACGGTATAATAGGCCTTTTGCAATCCAGTTGGGTCACGTGACCGATAATTTTCTAAACTTTTAGCTACAGCAAAATGGAATTTCGATGAGACTGAGAAAGAGCCTGTTTTAAATACACCAGGACACCAATTTTCAGACCCGATGCCGGTATTAAGGTTGAGATTTAATGACGATTTGAGTATTGCAAAAATTAGAAGGTTTTGGTAGGGAAGGCGTAGGAAGCTTTGCCCCTCACAGAAAACCTTTTCTGTTATTTATCACTACCAACAGAAGCCTGCTGGCATATCAACTCATTGTGAGATGGAAAGAGGGGTAAAATATTAGGATAAATGGAAAATTTCCTAGGCCCTTACACCGAAGGCAAGGATTTTTATGGTAGCTTGAAACTTGCAAAATTACAAGGATTTGTATGGAAAACCACTGGAGCGTGACTGGTTCTTCTCATACAAATCCTTCTAATTTTTAACGTCCATAAAAGTTCCCCTCAAAAGATATAAACCTGAAAATTTGCATGTAAGCTTATTTGGAACTGATCTTTCCATTTCTGATAACATTATGCATTACCAATGATTAATAAGTGTGTTCTTGAAAAAGCACGTCACGTGACCAACTGTTGCAAAGGGCCTATTCAATTTCTAATTCCTTTCGAGCCTCCTATCGCTCCTACGTCGGTTTAAGTGCCCACGTGATGATGTACAAGCAAAATTAAAAGCACGACGCCTGCTGGGAAACTAGGAAGGTTCCGGAAAGTCATTTTCTCCTTCTGCTAAGATACAAAAATTGATTGGTTGAAAGTATTCAGGAAAAATTGAATGTCACTTTCAATGAACAATCTGTCAGTCAAAAAATTGTGTGACACGTAACACAACCTGCACATGGACATTCTCTCGTGACAAAACAATCGTGCTTTCAAGAAGATCTTTGAAGACTGAGTAGTAAAGTGCAACGTGTTTTCTCTTTAGTCGTTTTTGTGTTATCAAGTAAATCCACATTCACAACTAATAATACACATGAAAAAATTACTCGATTCTGACTGGCTGAGAGCAGTGCAGTTCAAGTGTAACACCAGTGCAAGAAGTGTAACACCAGTGCAAATTACACATCGCAATTCTCGATTATAATTTGCAGCAAGATAAGGAGACATTTTGTTGGCCAATGATCACATGTAAAGCAATGACAAAAATTTTGGACAGAGGCCCTGAAAAAAGTTTTCTCGAATGCGAAAAAGTGGCTTTAAGAAACGTCTTCCGGCCCTTTTTCCGCGCGAATTTTTTCATGTTTGTATTATTAATAAGTAATCATAGGGTTTTTCTCGTTCAATTTGAAATTAATTTGCACTTGTGAGTTTTTCAAAATTGCAAATTAATTCCAGATTGAGCTCGAAACTGTATGATTACTTATACTAATATTTACACCGCCCAAAAAGGACTTTTGGCCTTCGCAGGAAAAAAAGACAGTCGCCCCGTACAAAGTCAATATATTGCAAAAAATTGTCCCGCAAAATATCACCCGACCCTTAATTTACGTCAACTTTTTTGCGAATTCAAATCCTCGCGAAACTAAAAGGTAGTAGAGTATTTCTTGTTCGAGTTGTGAAGGAAGTAAATAAAAACATTTGGCTGAAAATGTGTTGTATTTTTCACTAGTTTGAGTTTGATACTTAGAACTTACAAAACTATTCCGCTACAAAATGGAACGAGAAAGCCGACAAAACGTCTACATTACGCACTCGTAACTAAATTTGAGGAGAAAAAATACTTAGCAATACTGGCACAAAATAAGTGACTTTTTTTACAACGGTAGTTTGAGGTTTGAAGATTAACCATGAAATCCTTCAGTCAGGACATGGAGTGTTGTTCTTGTCAAGTTCTCGTAAGTTTTCGGAAGAACTGTCTCCATTTTGTTTAACCATCACAGTACAATGAATGTCATGTTACCAAGGGACTTACCTTTGACTCTACGAACACTATAACGAAGCAACTCTAATACTACAGAACAAATTTTTCATTTGGTTGCGAAAATGTTTACATTCAAAGTCTTGTGAACTCGGTTAGTCAAAAGGCACTTTGGATATACTTCAAGTGTCATTCACGTTACGTAATGAATTATTTCCGATTTCCGACTTGCAACAACTGGCTAAATTGAATCTGACCGAGTTTAAACTAGAATTCCAGAGTTCCATCCATGAACGCAAATAAAATATACACACCAAAATACGATGCGAGTAAAATTACATCATGTGATTACGAGACCAACAATCAAAAAGTCAATGTCAATTAAGGGGGATCCCTGAATTCCGCACTCCCCCACCTTAACCACAGGAGCAAAAACATTGGTTAATGTCCTTCACTGTTCGATGATAATAAAGTCATCTAAATATTCCGCAACTGAATCTTTATATGTTCTCTACTCAACTTTGACTTTAATTCAATCAGCGTAAACAGCGGCTCTAATTAAGCATTGGTCAGTAGTCTCCTCCTTTATTCACCTGCTCGAGCTGCCTGTCTTCGTGGTCGCAAAGGCGTTTCTTTCAGTTCTGCTTAGACGGATTCCTGGTTCCCTTCTTTCAATACACGGGTGACCTCTTAAGTGAAGCTCTCCGGTTTCTTCTTAACATCATCTAGAATTTCAAAGGGAAACAGGCGTTGTAGAGGACGATTGCAATGTGAACGACTGCTCTCCTTGTCTTCTTGTCGACTCCCATTCTCCATTTCTTACGGAGAAGAGATTCATCATGTACACTGACGATGTCACCTATCTGCATCCTCGGGCCTGCGGAATCTAACTTCAACCTGAAAGATTTTCCGAGGGCTGGGATGTACTCCCGTCTCCATCGATTCCAAAGGTGACCTATAAATCTCTGTAAGTATCTAGCTTTCCTTGTGACTGTATCAAAGGTGCTGGAGGTGTCTGCTCCGCATCTGGTTGTATCTGGTAGTGGCAACATCCGTCTATTGCTGATCAAACGAGATGACGTGGAAGGTTCCTACAGATTCTCTGGATACACAAAGGTTAATAGCCTGGAGTTCAGAATGCATTCAACATCAGTTAGAAGTGTCAGGAATTCCTCATATGCCAGGCGAGCCTTTCCAGGTATTTTCTTACAACAGCGGTACGAACCATGAGGCTTCCTCAAAATTAATCTTCCACTGAATTTTCCTTTCCAAAAGAAAAGACATGACCTCAGATTCATTTGGGCAGCAGCTGTCTTGAATGTCTTCACGTTATCAGATATGATAAGTTCTGGAATTCCCTGAGGGCTACAAATCTTCGAAGACATCGAATTAACGCCTGGGTTATAAGACTCGAAGCCAGTGAGCTCAATATGTGTATGGCCCTTGTAATTCCACAGGTAAATAAACAAATGTGCACTTTAAAGACAGTTTTCACAAATAGCGATCCAGCAACATCTACTCCTGTGCATATCTGATGATGGCTTAACCTTGTGTGACCTTTCTTCAAGTCTTCTACATAGTATGCAGTCGAAGATGTTTCCTGATGACTTGCTGTCCCTTGGTGAGACAAAAACGAGATCTCAGCCTTACGCCATCGTACATCACCCTGTGGTGACAGTCTCTGGTTATGAGCCTCGTGATAAGGTGATCACATGGCAACCATGCGGGAAAGTTAGCTGTTTCCGGAAGAGTCTTCCCTTGCTCCTCAAGATTCCATTTATGCGTCTGAATACTCCCAGCTGAGCACACTGTGCTGGTGATATGAAGTAAGTCCAAACACGACTTGAGCAAATCTGTATCCCACTATCTTCGATTCCTCTGAATTCACGTCATCCACCCATAGAAAAGCAGAACGTCTCTGTCCTGCTTCTTAAGGGCTCGACCCAAATGGCGGACAAGCCGATTAAAAAGTGTATTGAGTAACCTCAGTGTCACTCACTCGTAGAAACGGCGCCGGACAAGATCCAGTCAGTTAACTCAGGCAGATCTTGGAAGGGGGACTCACATTAACACCATGCGGTCCGCGTTTTCAAGAATTCTTTTTCTTTCAGGTGCTCATTGATCGTACTGTGTGCAGACGTTTCTCCTCTTTGATATTACGACTCGCTGGTTGTACAGCTACAGATCGCATTCGCATGTCATTGCTTCTTAGTCGGGGTTTTTTAACTCGTTTGGATTCACAGCTTGGGATTTATTGTTCATTAGTTTTTTGGTTTTGACTGAAGCGGGGTGATCCTTAAAAATTTCTGCTTCATGGACGCGAGACCTCCTAACTTATGCTGCACTTCCCGTCTTTCCAGTAGCTTCCAGTCACTTCATTATCCCCTAGCCGATTGCATTTGATGTCTGATGCTTTGTAAAATGCTTCATAAGCGCAACAAAAGTTTCCTATCTTAAGATGGATGCATTCTAGATTTTCTAAGCTGTTAACTATTTGCTCGTTGTGACCGAGTAACTCCTGTCTCATGCTCAAAGCCTGCTGACACAGGTCAAGAGCTTTAATATAGCTTCCTAAGTGATACGTTGAGGCTAGATCGTGGCAACAATTGGCGGTGTTAATGTGTTTACCACGGAATGTTTTGTTCAAGTCCAATGCATCCTGAAATTGTTCTCTAGCAGACTAGCAATTTCCCATCTTGAGATGCACACATCCAAGGTCATTTAAGATGTCGGCCATGCTGGGGAAAATCTTGTAAATGCTTTCATAGTATCAAGGCCTTTTGCAAAGATTTCATAGCACACTGAAGGTCTCTCGTATAAAACTGGGCTAACTCAACGCATTGGTAGCTCCGTGCCATGTCAGAGTGATCACCAAGTAGATTTCATTTTATGTTTGCATGCTTTCTGGAATGCGTCTAGAGCTGAAGTAAAATCACCCATGCAGCGATAAACCACTCTTAGGCGATGAAAGGTGTTTTGCTGTGGACACGTTTTCGCCTAATAACACAAGCCTCAAGGTAGAAGCCTGCTTAAAGCACTCAAGAGCTTCTGGAAAGCTCTTCGTGGTAAAATGCATCTCAGCTAGATTGTGGCAACTGGTGGCAATGTGTTGTGCTTATCAGGAGGCTTCTTAAGAAAGCCTAGCGCATCCTGAAACTGTTCGCGAGCAGAGTGGTTGAATCCCATCTTGTAGTGCTATATCATATGCGATATATCATATGCGATACGACCCCACAAGCTGCACAGCTTTTTAACTTATCGTGCTTAAATAAAGGTTGTCTGTCTGTCTGTCTATATCGGAAATGTCGCGGTAATCTCACGTTAAAAGTCCTCCTACCCCCTCAGTTGCAACGCCTTCTGCAAAGATTTTAAGGCTTCCTTATGCCTGCCTGCGCTAACCTAAGCCAGTGGTAGCTTTCGCCTGTGTCTGGGTGATCATCAAGTAGAGCTGATCTCATGTCTGATGAAGTCTGGAATGCCTCAACGGCCGAGGTGAAATCGTTTATCTTGTGATAAACCACTCCCAGCATATGAAAGCTTTCCGCTGTATCTACATGCTGACCTAATACCTCAAGTCTCATGGTCGAAGCTTGCCTAAAACATTTAAGAGCTTCAGGGTAGCTACCCATTGCAAGATGCGTTAAAGCTAGAGCGTTGTAGCCAGTGGCAGTTCTTTCATGTTTATCGAGTAACTTTTCATACAACTCTACGGCATTCTGAAATTGTTCTCTTGCACTGTGGTAATCGCCCATCTCGTAATACGCCACTGCTATGTTGCTGGTGATATCAGCAATGACGGGATGATCTCCCATTGATAGTTTTCTCTCCAGTTGCAAGGCCTTCTGAAAAGATTCCAAAGCTCCTTTATGATCTTCCATTTCACACTTCGCTAATCCAAGGTGATTGTAGCTTTTGACATTGTCGTGGTCATCACCAAGTAGATTTGATCTCATGTCTGAGGCCACATCGAATGCTTCAACAGCTGATGACATGTCACCAATCTTGTGATGAATGCATCCAAGTACATGAAAGCTTTCTGCTGTATCCACGTGTTCCCCTGATATCTCCAGTCTCATGGCCAAAGCTTGCTGACAAAACGTCAGAGCTTCTTTGTAGCTTTCCACAGGGAGAACCTCTTCAAGTGAATTGCGGTAACTAGTGGAACTGTGAATTCCTTTTTGGTAATACACTTCTGCTATCCTATGTAAGCTTTCTCCTGTAAGAGGATGTTCACCGAGATATTTCTTTCTAAGTTTCAAGGCCTCTAGGTGAGCCTCAATTGCTTTCTTGTAGTTACCGAGGGTGAAATGTCTGTCTCCGAGGGTGTGGTAAATGTTGGAAGTGTCAACGTTATTACGAATACCTAGTTGTTCTCTCAGCTTGAAAGCACTCTGAAATGATTTAATGCCTTCGATTTCATTGCCCATCTCAAAATACACACTTCCAATGCTTGTCAGACTTGCTGATGTGTCGACGTGGTCTCCAAAGTTTTTTTCTCTGACTTTAATAGCGTACTGATGTGACGTAATGGCTACACCGTAGTCCTTGGCAAGGTAGAAAAATTTGCCAAGCATGTCACAAATGTTAGCCAAAACTTCGAAATCTACATCACGATCCTCTTCAGATGAATTTGCAAGTTTCCAGAAAGTTTCTTTCACTGGCTGTAGGACTCTTCTGAGGAAAGAAGAAAAGAAATCAGTTGCACTGAATTCTTTCATGATGCCTTCCAAATAGGTAAGTGTCGTCGCAACCATCTGGGTAAGGGCGAGAAAACGTTGAGGCATTGAAAGCTGCTCTTTTAGCTCGTTTGCATTTAACCGCCTTATCGGTGCGATATCTTTCCAAAGAGACTCCATTTGCTCCGGCGACAAAGACCAGGGTTTTCCAGAATAAATTAACTTATGCAAAACCACTGGGTTGGGTGTGTTGCTTTTGGATAGATGTAAAATGAGTAGGCGGCTAGTTACAGCGAAGCAGAAACTGTTATCCGTAAAAAAACCAAAGTCGTCTTTTGAATGGATAAGCCCGACATATGCTAAACCAGCCTTGGCCATAGTTCTATGAAGATCCACAAAATAAGTTGCCAGTTTATGTTCTTGTTTCTTCTTGTAACTGATTGCAAGCACGTCGTAGACCAGTTGTTTCAGGATTGTCTCATCACAACTGCTGCTGAGAGAATTCACTGCGTTTTGAAGTGACGATATTCCTTCGTCCAGCTCACCACGAAGTAACTGGTAGATTCCAAAATAGCACAACCGCTTTGCTGGATAAAAATCAACAGAATCAGTTGGGCCTGCTGGAAAGAAATCATCCCAGGTTTGATGATCTGAAGAAAACCAACTCCAATAGCTGAACGATTTGGCCGCCAACAACTTGCCTTCATCGTTCACTTCTTGCCTTTTCTGTGCTTCTTTCAGCGCTGTGTCATAAATGGTCCTGAACAGTGACTCTTCATCTGGCAATAGAGCAAAGAGGAACACCTCGGCCTTGGACAATACTTCCACGACCTTTGGGTACAACTCTTTATCGCTTGGTCCATTGATGAGGGATAAAATCATACTATCTCTTTGATAGAGAAACGCCACCAAAGCTTCATCAGATTGGCCTGTTAAAAATCTCTCATTAGCCATTTCAAAACAAGAGATGTGATGTCTGTAAAAGCGATGATGAGCTGCGAGGAATGTAGCTCCTGTCTCTTCGTCAGTTGTTCTTTTTTCATCAATGAATGATCGGAGAAGTGAGTGAATTGTACAAGCTGAAAAGTCTTCACTACATGTTACTAGCGATTTTCTTTCCAGTGATCGAATGACCTGTTTGGTTTTTCTTAGAGTCTTTAAATCTACAACAGCTGTGGCTTCTTCTATTCCAAATGAGCCAGGGAAGACAGCCAGCGACACGAATGCATCTCTCTCATGGCCACTGAGTCTTTCGAACGACTTGTTAATTATGGTCTTAAGGCGAGCATCGTCAGGAAAACTATCGGTGTTCAGAACTTCAACAATGGGTGAAATCTTCAGTTCCTCTAGAAGTTCGTTAAGTGAAACATGTTCTTGTTTCATAATGCTACACATCAATCGCACTGCCAGAGGAACCTGTCCACATACCCTGACTATGGTACTGCAATTATCGTCTGAGAAATTTGGCGATAGGGACCGCACTAAAGTGACCGAGGAGGCTACATCCAGGACACCAACTCTCTCACTGCGGATTGGAATCTTATGACTTAGATAATCTAGAGATTCGCGTGTAGTGAAGAGGAGCTTGATGTCACTGCATTGGGTAAGAATCTCCTCTGCAAATCTAAGCAAATCTTCTTTCAGTTTAGCGTCTCCAGATTCCAGCAAGTCGTCAGCATTATCAAGCACTAAAACAAAAGGATTCTTCAGTTGTTGCAAACATTGCATGAGCCAGTGGGAGGGTGAAACATAAACCGCCTGTCTAGCATCAGCAAATATGCTAAGGAGCTTTGACACTAGCTCGTCTTTACTTGTCATTCCACGAAGGGATGTGAAGAAGGTTGGAATCTCCATTTCTCGCAATTGATGTGCCACATTTATGGCCACTGAAGTCTTGCCGAATCCCGGTGGACCCCAGATGTCAACCAATCGAGTACTTCGATTTGTTAAATGCTCTAGGATTACTTGACACTCTTTTTGGCGACCAACAAAGTGCGGTATCTTATCAGGCATGCAGGAGTATGAGAACAGTGGACCTTAAAAAAACAATAGTTGTAGAGACACTTAATATTTCAAGAAAATTTGTCTTGTGAGGGAAACAAAGCTCTTCAAGCTAATCAATTTGAGGTTATAGTACTCTTTTAGTACTTTTGCATTCAAATTAAAGACTCCTCTTGTGGAAAGGGGAAACAAGAAGGCTCGATAACGGCTCTATACTCGCAAACTTTCAAAACTCTGGCGTTGTTCTCCCTTCTACGAATTGTAAACGTCATTCTCCGGCCAATCCACGCTTACAAACCAATTTATAATGTCTAGATAAGTCATCGCGCATTACTTTAGTGTTTGTTTCAGACTTGGCGCTCGTCTTGTCATATACATTGAACCCTCGAAATAACCATGGTTTTTAATTCCTAAATAAAGAATTGAAGAATCACAGCTCTCTTACGATTAAAAGCCTCGCTACAAGTTTGTAATAAGCCTCGGAAGGATTTTCGTATTGAGCCGATTCTGTGTGTTTCCTAAATTTTCTCAACTAGGATATAAGGAGCTGTAACTTACTAAGATATCAAATAAGTCAAAATTTGTTGGGATTCTCTTGACTTTAGATCAAAAAGTAATTATGTTGCCTCTATTTGGAAATACCTACTTCACTCCTAATTGCTAAACCAAAGACAAGAAAAAATAAAAGTATACCTTTTGAACCTTCCATTGCATTGCTTGTTGTTTGTGAGCAAAGTCTGCCTTTAATTCTTTTACGTCTGACCGGATATCTTCCACCTGGGTTTTGACATCTGTTACTCCAGTTTTGACATCTTTCACGTCTGACCCGACATCTTTCACTTGTGTCTTCACTTCTGTTACTCCAGTTTTGATATATCTCAAGCCTGACCCGACAAGTTCCACTTGTGTCTTGACATCTGTTACTTTAGTTTTGACATCTTTGACGTCTGAACCGACATCTTCCACTTGTGTCTTGACATCTATTACTCCAGTTTTGACATCTTTTACGTTTGACCGGACATTTTCCACTTGTGTCTTCATATCTGTTACTCCAGTCTTGACATCTTCCACCTTTGTCTTGACATCTTTCACGTCTGACGCGACATCTTCCACTTGCGTCTTGACATCTGTTACTCCACTGTTGATATCTTTCACGTCTGACACGACGCCCTCCACTTTTGACTTGATCTTGATAAGGTGATCGTCGATCTGTTTGAACGTTACTGCAGCATCCTTTTCCCTCTTCAAATCTTCTTCCAATTGTTTAAGCCTTGCAGTGGGGAAGTCGTCTTCAGCCAGCTTTTGAATCTCATCTATCCTGGAGGTGTTTTGACCTAAAGCAGTAAAGGCTTTTTTCCCAACAATAAGTAATGATCAAATGTTGCCTTGTCAATTTCCCGGGTACTAATCTGGTGGAAAAGTGTATTTCGCAGCAAGCGAAGCTGATCCAAAGCTAATGCGTATGTCTCAGCTTGGTTTGCAGTGGCACTCCTAACAGAGGAATGAAATGTCCCGGCTGATAAACCAAGTGGTTTCACGTAAAGCCTGTCCAACGTGCTAACACCCCCAGTCCCGTCAGGCATGGCAAACGTCTGAGCAAAGAGAGTGGCTTTCAATAAAGCTGTGCAGTCCCACTCCTTGTAGGATTTGTTCAGCGTTGGTGCTTTCTTTGGACCACCCTCTTTTGTCAGGAAAATGTTATGAACCGTTATAGAGTCGTCCCACTTTGGGACACTAGGTGTAGTAGTCGTAGTAGCAACGAAGTTGTCCCACATGTGGACAAAGACAGAACGCAAGGTGACTGGGAACTCATCGAGCACAACAGACGAAAACTTGAAAAAGTTCAGTTGTTCTGGAGAAAATGTCATTCTCAGGTATTTGAATGTGTTCTTGAAGGCTCCCGAGTGAAGTTGATGTAATTTGAATCTACAATCATGAATTGAAGCACCTGCAAAAACGAACAAAGGCTTTTTTAGAGACACGAAAGAACAACTCCTGTACACAGTATCAGTGATATAAGTGAACTGTCTTTACGCATTGACGCAAGTTACATACATACTTCCATGCATACATAATCTTATTTATCCCATAGGTAAGGTAAAAATACATCTAATAAATAATGCGTAAAACGTAATACCTAATACCCAATATCAGTTACTCTACTTCCCTTAAGTTGCAAGGAAGACTGTTCGAAGGAATGGCGCCACTCATAGCTAAAACTATTTTTGTATTAGTTTGTACGCGGCAATGGAACATTAAGTTTATTCCTAGAATCCATTAGGGTATACGCGGTTTCACGCCTTTCGAATTTAGAAGTGAGATAATCTGGAGCCAGCCCTGCAGCGACCTGGCGTCCCCTTTTCTTCTATACCTGTGCCTGCTATTGCGTCACCGTCGCTGGTCCTAAAGAAGTTGGCGTTATCTACAAATTAGAGTGCTCTAGTCGTGAAAGAGCTATAGTGGAGAAAACGTACAACCCTTAAACTTCCGCTTAAAGGAGCATTCTAGCACTACTATATATCGACTCTGTCCCGCCGTTGGAGGAAACCTTAGCCGTGCTCTCCCTTCCAACCCCCCCCCCCCCCCCACTCAGACTAGAAGTACACCAACCTGGAGGCATTCTACCAAACCTACGCCAGCAGCAACCTGCTTACACCACCGTTCAGTCTCGGACCTGTCCTTTCGGCGCTCAGGGAAGCTCCTCCGCGGAGGGGAAGTTTCAGGGCTCTCCCCCTCAGCCGCACAAATCTGCCGTACACAAAACGATCTTTGCCTGAGCGGTTTCGCAGTCTATAAGCGCTGTCACGCGGAATACAGGCCTCTTTGTTCCACCAAGTGCTTAACTTATGCGACCCGTCGCCGCTAACGTTGACGCTCTCACTCGCCCCCGTGCAGACGTATCTGCTGACCGACCATCGTAAAAAAAACGACTGCAGGGGCAAGTAGTGATGCCGTCGTTTTTTTTACGATGGTCGGTCAGCAGATACGTCTGCACGGGGGCGAGTGAGAGCGTCAACGTTAGCGGCGACGGGTCGCATAAGTTAAGCACTTGGTGGAACAAAGAGGCCTGTATTCCGCGTGACAGCGCTTATAGACTGCGAAACCGCTCAGGCAAAGATCGTTTTGTGTACGGCAGATTTGTGCGGCTGAGGGGGAGAGCCCTGAACTTCCCCTCCGCGGAGGAGCTTCCCTGAGCGCCGAAAGGACAGGTCCGAGACTGAACGGTGGTGTAAGCAGGTTGCTGCTGGCGTAGGTTTGGTAGAATGCCTCCAGGTTGGTGTACTTCTAGTCTGAGTGGGGGGGGGGGGGGGGTTGGAAGGGAGAGCACGGCTAAGGTTTCCTCCAACGGCGGGACAGAGGTCGATATATAGTAGTGCTAGAATGCTCCTTTAAGCGGAAGTTTAAGGGTTGTACGTTTTCTCCACTATAGCTCTTTTCACGACTAGAGCACTCTAATTTGTAGATAACGCCAACTTCTTTAGGACCAGCGACGGTGACGCAATAGCAGGCACAGGTATAGAAGAAAAGGGGACGCCAGGTCGCTGCAGGGGCTGGCTCCAGATTATCTCACTTCTAAATTCGAAAGGCGTGAAACCGCGTATACCCTAATGGATTCTAGGAATAAACTTAATGTTCCATTGCCGCGTACAAACTAATACAAAAATAGTTTTAGCTATAGTGGCGCCATTCCTTCGAACAGTCTTCCTTGCAACTTAAGGGAAGTAGAGTAACTGATATTGGGTATTAGGTATTACGTTTTACGCATTATTTATTAGATGTATTTTTACCTTACCTATGGGATAAATAAAGATTATGTATGCATGGAAGTATGTATGTAACTTGCGTCAATGCGTAAAGACAGTTCACTTATATCACTGATACTGTGTACAGGAGTTGTTCTTTCGTGTCTCTAAAAAAGCCTTTGTTCGTTTTTGCAGGTGCTTCAATTCATGATTGTAGATTCAAATTACATCAACTTCACTCGGGAGCCTTCAAGAACACATTCAAATACCTGAGAATGACATTTTCTCCAGAACAACTGAACTTTTTCAAGTTTTCGTCTGTTGTGCTCGATGAGTTCCCAGTCACCTTGCGTTCTGTCTTTGTCCACATGTGGGACAACTTCGTTGCTACTACGACTACTACACCTAGTGTCCCAAAGTGGGACGACTCTATAACGGTTCATAACATTTTCCTGACAAAAGAGGGTGGTCCAAAGAAAGCACCAACGCTGAACAAATCCTACAAGGAGTGGGACTGCACAGCTTTATTGAAAGCCACTCTCTTTGCTCAGACGTTTGCCATGCCTGACGGGACTGGGGGTGTTAGCACGTTGGACAGGCTTTACGTGAAACCACTTGGTTTATCAGCCGGGACATTTCATTCCTCTGTTAGGAGTGCCACTGCAAACCAAGCTGAGACATACGCATTAGCTTTGGATCAGCTTCGCTTGCTGCGAAATACACTTTTCCACCAGATTAGTACCCGGGAAATTGACAAGGCAACATTTGATCATTACTTATTGTTGGGAAAAAAGCCTTTACTGCTTTAGGTCAAAACACCTCCAGGATAGATGAGATTCAAAAGCTGGCTGAAGACGACTTCCCCACTGCAAGGCTTAAACAATTGGAAGAAGATTTGAAGAGGGAAAAGGATGCTGCAGTAACGTTCAAACAGATCGACGATCACCTTATCAAGATCAAGTCAAAAGTGGAGGGCGTCGTGTCAGACGTGAAAGATATCAACAGTGGAGTAACAGATGTCAAGACGCAAGTGGAAGATGTCGCGTCAGACGTGAAAGATGTCAAGACAAAGGTGGAAGATGTCAAGACTGGAGTAACAGATATGAAGACACAAGTGGAAAATGTCCGGTCAAACGTAAAAGATGTCAAAACTGGAGTAATAGATGTCAAGACACAAGTGGAAGATGTCGGTTCAGACGTCAAAGATGTCAAAACTAAAGTAACAGATGTCAAGACACAAGTGGAACTTGTCGGGTCAGGCTTGAGATATATCAAAACTGGAGTAACAGAAGTGAAGACACAAGTGAAAGATGTCGGGTCAGACGTGAAAGATGTCAAAACTGGAGTAACAGATGTCAAAACCCAGGTGGAAGATATCCGGTCAGACGTAAAAGAATTAAAGGCAGACTTTGCTCACAAACAACAAGCAATGCAATGGGAAGGTTCAAAAGGTATACTTTTATTTTTTCTTGTCTTTGGTTTAGCAATTAGGAGTGAAGTAGGTATTTCCAAATAGAGGCAACATAATTACTTTTTGATCTAAAGTCAAGAGAATCCCAACAAATTTTGACTTATTTGATATCTTAGTAAGTTACAGCTCCTTATATCCTAGTTGAGAAAATTTAGGAAACACACAGAATCGGCTCAATACGAAAATCCTTCCGAGGCTTATTACAAACTTGTAGCGAGGCTTTTAATCGTAAGAGAGCTGTGATTCTTCAATTCTTTATTTAGGAATTAAAAACCATGGTTATTTCGAGGGTTCAATGTATATGACAAGACGAGCGCCAAGTCTGAAACAAACACTAAAGTAATGCGCGATGACTTATCTAGACATTATAAATTGGTTTGTAAGCGTGGATTGGCCGGAGAATGACGTTTACAATTCGTAGAAGGGAGAACAACGCCAGAGTTTTGAAAGTTTGCGAGTATAGAGCCGTTATCGAGCCTTCTTGTTTCCCCTTTCCACAAGAGGAGTCTTTAATTTGAATGCAAAAGTACTAAAAGAGTACTATAACCTCAAATTGATTAGCTTGAAGAGCTTTGTTTCCCTCACAAGACAAATTTTCTTGAAATATTAAGTGTCTCTACAACTATTGTTTTTTTAAGGTCCACTGTTCTCATACTCCTGCATGCCTGATAAGATACCGCACTTTGTTGGTCGCCAAAAAGAGTGTCAAGTAATCCTAGAGCATTTAACAAATCGAAGTACTCGATTGGTTGACATCTGGGGTCCACCGGGATTCGGCAAGACTTCAGTGGCCATAAATGTGGCACATCAATTGCGAGAAATGGAGATTCCAACCTTCTTCACATCCCTTCGTGGAATGACAAGTAAAGACGAGCTAGTGTCAAAGCTCCTTAGCATATTTGCTGATGCTAGACAGGCGGTTTATGTTTCACCCTCCCACTGGCTCATGCAATGTTTGCAACAACTGAAGAATCCTTTTGTTTTAGTGCTTGATAATGCTGACGACTTGCTGGAATCTGGAGACGCTAAACTGAAAGAAGATTTGCTTAGATTTGCAGAGGAGATTCTTACCCAATGCAGTGACATCAAGCTCCTCTTCACTACACGCGAATCTCTAGATTATCTAAGTCATAAGATTCCAATCCGCAGTGAGAGAGTTGGTGTCCTGGATGTAGCCTCCTCGGTCACTTTAGTGCGGTCCCTATCGCCAAATTTCTCAGACGATAATTGCAGTACCATAGTCAGGGTATGTGGACAGGTTCCTCTGGCAGTGCGATTGATGTGTAGCATTATGAAACAAGAACATGTTTCACTTAACGAACTTCTAGAGGAACTGAAGATTTCACCCATTGTTGAAGTTCTGAACACCGATAGTTTTCCTGACGATGCTCGCCTTAAGACCATAATTAACAAGTCGTTCGAAAGACTCAGTGGCCATGAGAGAGATGCATTCGTGTCGCTGGCTGTCTTCCCTGGCTCATTTGGAATAGAAGAAGCCACAGCTGTTGTAGATTTAAAGACTCTAAGAAAAACCAAACAGGTCATTCGATCACTGGAAAGAAAATCGCTAGTAACATGTAGTGAAGACTTTTCAGCTTGTACAATTCACTCACTTCTCCGATCATTCATTGATGAAAAAAGAACAACTGACGAAGAGACAGGAGCTACATTCCTCGCAGCTCATCATCGCTTTTACAGACATCACATCTCTTGTTTTGAAATGGCTAATGAGAGATTTTTAACAGGCCAATCTGATGAAGCTTTGGTGGCGTTTCTCTATCAAAGAGATAGTATGATTTTATCCCTCATCAATGGACCAAGCGATAAAGAGTTGTACCCAAAGGTCGTGGAAGTATTGTCCAAGGCCGAGGTGTTCCTCTTTGCTCTATTGCCAGATGAAGAGTCACTGTTCAGGACCATTTATGACACAGCGCTGAAAGAAGCACAGAAAAGGCAAGAAGTGAACGATGAAGGCAAGTTGTTGGCGGCCAAATCGTTCAGCTATTGGAGTTGGTTTTCTTCAGATCATCAAACCTGGGATGATTTCTTTCCAGCAGGCCCAACTGATTCTGTTGATTTTTATCCAGCAAAGCGGTTGTGCTATTTTGGAATCTACCAGTTACTTCGTGGTGAGCTGGACGAAGGAATATCGTCACTTCAAAACGCAGTGAATTCTCTCAGCAGCAGTTGTGATGAGACAATCCTGAAACAACTGGTCTACGACGTGCTTGCAATCAGTTACAAGAAGAAACAAGAACATAAACTGGCAACTTATTTTGTGGATCTTCATAGAACTATGGCCAAGGCTGGTTTAGCATATGTCGGGCTTATCCATTCAAAAGACGACTTTGGTTTTTTTACGGATAACAGTTTCTGCTTCGCTGTAACTAGCCGCCTACTCATTTTACATCTATCCAAAAGCAACACACCCAACCCAGTGGTTTTGCATAAGTTAATTTATTCTGGAAAACCCTGGTCTTTGTCGCCGGAGCAAATGGAGTCTCTTTGGAAAGATATCGCACCGATAAGGCGGTTAAATGCAAACGAGCTAAAAGAGCAGCTTTCAATGCCTCAACGTTTTCTCGCCCTTACCCAGATGGTTGCGACGACACTTACCTATTTGGAAGGCATCATGAAAGAATTCAGTGCAACTGATTTCTTTTCTTCTTTCCTCAGAAGAGTCCTACAGCCAGTGAAAGAAACTTTCTGGAAACTTGCAAATTCATCTGAAGAGGATCGTGATGTAGATTTCGAAGTTTTGGCTAACATTTGTGACATGCTTGGCAAATTTTTCTACCTTGCCAAGGACTACGGTGTAGCCATTACGTCACATCAGTACGCTATTAAAGTCAGAGAAAAAAACTTTGGAGACCACGTCGACACATCAGCAAGTCTGACAAGCATTGGAAGTGTGTATTTTGAGATGGGCAATGAAATCGAAGGCATTAAATCATTTCAGAGTGCTTTCAAGCTGAGAGAACAACTAGGTATTCGTAATAACGTTGACACTTCCAACATTTACCACACCCTCGGAGACAGACATTTCACCCTCGGTAACTACAAGAAAGCAATTGAGGCTCACCTAGAGGCCTTGAAACTTAGAAAGAAATATCTCGGTGAACATCCTCTTACAGGAGAAAGCTTACATAGGATAGCAGAAGTGTATTACCAAAAAGGAATTCACAGTTCCACTAGTTACCGCAATTCACTTGAAGAGGTTCTCCCTGTGGAAAGCTACAAAGAAGCTCTGACGTTTTGTCAGCAAGCTTTGGCCATGAGACTGGAGATATCAGGGGAACACGTGGATACAGCAGAAAGCTTTCATGTACTTGGATGCATTCATCACAAGATTGGTGACATGTCATCAGCTGTTGAAGCATTCGATGTGGCCTCAGACATGAGATCAAATCTACTTGGTGATGACCACGACAATGTCAAAAGCTACAATCACCTTGGATTAGCGAAGTGTGAAATGGAAGATCATAAAGGAGCTTTGGAATCTTTTCAGAAGGCCTTGCAACTGGAGAGAAAACTATCAATGGGAGATCATCCCGTCATTGCTGATATCACCAGCAACATAGCAGTGGCGTATTACGAGATGGGCGATTACCACAGTGCAAGAGAACAATTTCAGAATGCCGTAGAGTTGTATGAAAAGTTACTCGATAAACATGAAAGAACTGCCACTGGCTACAACGCTCTAGCTTTAACGCATCTTGCAATGGGTAGCTACCCTGAAGCTCTTAAATGTTTTAGGCAAGCTTCGACCATGAGACTTGAGGTATTAGGTCAGCATGTAGATACAGCGGAAAGCTTTCATATGCTGGGAGTGGTTTATCACAAGATAAACGATTTCACCTCGGCCGTTGAGGCATTCCAGACTTCATCAGACATGAGATCAGCTCTACTTGATGATCACCCAGACACAGGCGAAAGCTACCACTGGCTTAGGTTAGCGCAGGCAGGCATAAGGAAGCCTTAAAATCTTTGCAGAAGGCGTTGCAACTGAGGGGGTAGGAGGACTTTTAACGTGAGATTACCGCGACATTTCCGATATAGACAGACAGACAGACAACCTTTATTTAAGCACGATAAGTTAAAAAGCTGTGCAGCTTGTGGGGTCGTATCGCATATGATATATCGCATATGATATAGCACTACAAGATGGGATTCAACCACTCTGCTCGCGAACAGTTTCAGGATGCGCTAGGCTTTCTTAAGAAGCCTCCTGATAAGCACAACACATTGCCACCAGTTGCCACAATCTAGCTGAGATGCATTTTACCACGAAGAGCTTTCCAGAAGCTCTTGAGTGCTTTAAGCAGGCTTCTACCTTGAGGCTTGTGTTATTAGGCGAAAACGTGTCCACAGCAAACACCTTTCATCGCCTAAGAGTGGTTTATCGCTGCATGGGTGATTTTACTTCAGCTCTAGACGCATTCCAGAAAGCATGCAAACATAAAATGAAATCTACTTGGTGATCACTCTGACATGGCACGGAGCTACCAATGCGTTGAGTTAGCCCAGTTTTATACGAGAGACCTTCAGTGTGCTATGAAATCTTTGCAAAAGGCCTTGATACTATGAAAGCATTTACAAGATTTTCCCCAGCATGGCCGACATCTTAAATGACCTTGGATGTGTGCATCTCAAGATGGGAAATTGCTAGTCTGCTAGAGAACAATTTCAGGATGCATTGGACTTGAACAAAACATTCCGTGGTAAACACATTAACACCGCCAATTGTTGCCACGATCTAGCCTCAACGTATCACTTAGGAAGCTATATTAAAGCTCTTGACCTGTGTCAGCAGGCTTTGAGCATGAGACAGGAGTTACTCGGTCACAACGAGCAAATAGTTAACAGCTTAGAAAATCTAGAATGCATCCATCTTAAGATAGGAAACTTTTGTTGCGCTTATGAAGCATTTTACAAAGCATCAGACATCAAATGCAATCGGCTAGGGGATAATGAAGTGACTGGAAGCTACTGGAAAGACGGGAAGTGCAGCATAAGTTAGGAGGTCTCGCGTCCATGAAGCAGAAATTTTTAAGGATCACCCCGCTTCAGTCAAAACCAAAAAACTAATGAACAATAAATCCCAAGCTGTGAATCCAAACGAGTTAAAAAACCCCGACTAAGAAGCAATGACATGCGAATGCGATCTGTAGCTGTACAACCAGCGAGTCGTAATATCAAAGAGGAGAAACGTCTGCACACAGTACGATCAATGAGCACCTGAAAGAAAAAGAATTCTTGAAAACGCGGACCGCATGGTGTTAATGTGAGTCCCCCTTCCAAGATCTGCCTGAGTTAACTGACTGGATCTTGTCCGGCGCCGTTTCTACGAGTGAGTGACACTGAGGTTACTCAATACACTTTTTAATCGGCTTGTCCGCCATTTGGGTCGAGCCCTTAAGAAGCAGGACAGAGACGTTCTGCTTTTCTATGGGTGGATGACGTGAATTCAGAGGAATCGAAGATAGTGGGATACAGATTTGCTCAAGTCGTGTTTGGACTTACTTCATATCACCAGCACAGTGTGCTCAGCTGGGAGTATTCAGACGCATAAATGGAATCTTGAGGAGCAAGGGAAGACTCTTCCGGAAACAGCTAACTTTCCCGCATGGTTGCCATGTGATCACCTTATCACGAGGCTCATAACCAGAGACTGTCACCACAGGGTGATGTACGATGGCGTAAGGCTGAGATCTCGTTTTTGTCTCACCAAGGGACAGCAAGTCATCAGGAAACATCTTCGACTGCATACTATGTAGAAGACTTGAAGAAAGGTCACACAAGGTTAAGCCATCATCAGATATGCACAGGAGTAGATGTTGCTGGATCGCTATTTGTGAAAACTGTCTTTAAAGTGCACATTTGTTTATTTACCTGTGGAATTACAAGGGCCATACACATATTGAGCTCACTGGCTTCGAGTCTTATAACCCAGGCGTTAATTCGATGTCTTCGAAGATTTGTAGCCCTCAGGGAATTCCAGAACTTATCATATCTGATAACGTGAAGACATTCAAGACAGCTGCTGCCCAAATGAATCTGAGGTCATGTCTTTTCTTTTGGAAAGGAAAATTCAGTGGAAGATTAATTTTGAGGAAGCCTCATGGTTCGTACCGCTGTTGTAAGAAAATACCTGGAAAGGCTCGCCTGGCATATGAGGAATTCCTGACACTTCTAACTGATGTTGAATGCATTCTGAACTCCAGGCTATTAACCTTTGTGTATCCAGAGAATCTGTAGGAACCTTCCACGTCATCTCGTTTGATCAGCAATAGACGGATGTTGCCACTACCAGATACAACCAGATGCGGAGCAGACACCTCCAGCACCTTTGATACAGTCACAAGGAAAGCTAGATACTTACAGAGATTTATAGGTCACCTTTGGAATCGATGGAGACGGGAGTACATCCCAGCCCTCGGAAAATCTTTCAGGTTGAAGTTAGATTCCGCAGGCCCGAGGATGCAGATAGGTGACATCGTCAGTGTACATGATGAATCTCTTCTCCGTAAGAAATGGAGAATGGGAGTCGACAAGAAGACAAGGAGAGCAGTCGTTCACATTGCAATCGTCCTCTACAACGCCTGTTTCCCTTTGAAATTCTAGATGATGTTAAGAAGAAACCGGAGAGCTTCACTTAAGAGGTCACCCGTGTATTGAAAGAAGGGAACCAGGAATCCGTCTAAGCAGAACTGAAAGAAACGCCTTTGCGACCACGAAGACAGGCAGCTCGAGCAGGTGAATAAAGGAGGAGACTACTGACCAATGCTTAATTAGAGCCGCTGTTTACGCTGATTGAATTAAAGTCAAAGTTGAGTAGAGAACATATAAAGATTCAGTTGCGGAATATTTAGATGACTTTATTATCATCGAACAGTGAAGGACATTAACCAATGTTTTTGCTCCTGTGGTTAAGGTGGGGGAGTGCGGAATTCAGGGATCCCCCTTAATTGACATTGACTTTTTGATTGTTGGTCTCGTAATCACATGATGTAATTTTACTCGCATCGTATTTTGGTGTGTATATTTTATTTGCGTTCATGGATGGAACTCTGGAATTCTAGTTTAAACTCGGTCAGATTCAATTTAGCCAGTTGTTGCAAGTCGGAAATCGGAAATAATTCATTACGTAACGTGAATGACACTTGAAGTATATCCAAAGTGCCTTTTGACTAACCGAGTTCACAAGACTTTGAATGTAAACATTTTCGCAACCAAATGAAAAATTTGTTCTGTAGTATTAGAGTTGCTTCGTTATAGTGTTCGTAGAGTCAAGGTAAGTCCCTTGGTAACATGACATTCATTGTACTGTGATGGTTAAACAAAATGGAGACAGTTCTTCCGAAAACTTACGAGAACTTGACAAGAACAACACTCCATGTCCTGACTGAAGGATTTCATGGTTAATCTTCAAACCTCAAACTACCGTTGTAAAAAAAGTCACTTATTTTGTGCCAGTATTGCTAAGTATTTTTTCTCCTCAAATTTAGTTACGAGTGCGTAATGTAGACGTTTTGTCGGCTTTCTCGTTCCATTTTGTAGCGGAATAGTTTTGTAAGTTCTAAGTATCAAACTCAAACTAGTGAAAAATACAACACATTTTCAGCCAAATGTTTTTATTTACTTCCTTCACAACTCGAACAAGAAATACTCTACTACCTTTTAGTTTCGCGAGGATTTGAATTCGCAAAAAAGTTGACGTAAATTAAGGGTCGGGTGATATTTTGCGGGACAATTTTTTGCAATATATTGACTTTGTACGGGGCGACTGTCTTTTTTTCCTGCGAAGGCCAAAAGTCCTTTTTGGGCGGTGTAAATATTAGTATAAGTAATCATACAGTTTCGAGCTCAATCTGGAATTAATTTGCAATTTTGAAAAACTCACAAGTGCAAATTAATTTCAAATTGAACGAGAAAAACCCTATGATTACTTATTAATAATACAAACATGAAAAAATTCGCGCGGAAAAAGGGCCGGAAGACGTTTCTTAAAGCCACTTTTTCGCATTCGAGAAAACTTTTTTCAGGGCCTCTGTCCAAAATTTTTGTCATTGCTTTACATGTGATCATTGGCCAACAAAATGTCTCCTTATCTTGCTGCAAATTATAATCGAGAATTGCGATGTGTAATTTGCACTGGTGTTACACTTCTTGCACTGGTGTTACACTTGAACTGCACTGCTCTCAGCCAGTCAGAATCGAGTAATTTTTTCATGTGTATTATTAGTTGTGAATGTGGATTTACTTGATAACACAAAAACGACTAAAGAGAAAACACGTTGCACTTTACTACTCAGTCTTCAAAGATCTTCTTGAAAGCACGATTGTTTTGTCACGAGAGAATGTCCATGTGCAGGTTGTGTTACGTGTCACACAATTTTTTGACTGACAGATTGTTCATTGAAAGTGACATTCAATTTTTCCTGAATACTTTCAACCAATCAATTTTTGTATCTTAGCAGAAGGAGAAAATGACTTTCCGGAACCTTCCTAGTTTCCCAGCAGGCGTCGTGCTTTTAATTTTGCTTGTACATCATCACGTGGGCACTTAAACCGACGTAGGAGCGATAGGAGGGCTCGAAAGGAATTAGAAATTGAATAGGCCCTTTGCAACAGTTGGTCACGTGACGTGCTTTTCAAGAACACACTTATTAATCATTGGTAATGCATAATGTTATCAGAAATGGAAAGATCAGTTCCCAAATAAGCTTACATGCAAATTTTCAGGTTTATATCTTTTGAGGGGGAACTTTTATGGACGTTTAAAAATTAGAAGGATTTGTATGAGAAGAACCAGTCACGCTCCAGTGGTTTTCCATACAAATCCTTGTAATTTTGCAAGTTTTCAAGCTGCCATAAAAATCTTTGCCTTTCGGTGTAAGGGCCTAGAAATTTCCATTTTTCCTAATATTTTACCCCTCTTTCCATCTCCAATGGTTATATGCCAGCAGCTTCTTTTGGTAGTGATAAATAACAGAAAAGGTTTTCTGGAGGGCAAAGCTTCCTCGCCTTCCATACAAAACCTTCTAATTTTTGCAATATTCAAATCGTCATTAAACATCTCAACCTTATACGGCATTGGTCTGAAATATGGTGTCCTGGTTATTTAAAACATGCTCTTTCCAGCTCTGAAATTCATTTTGCTGTAGCTAAAAGTTTTAGAAATTATCGGTCACGTGACCAACTGTATTGCAAAAGGCCTATTCTAATACCGAATACCCTAATTCAAAACACGACGGAAAAGAAATAATTGATATGTAGCTTCTAATTTGCGAACTGCGAAACGCTATGCACCCGGTATCACCCTTAAACCACACCCTTCTAACTAAGGAAAATGTGAAGCACGCCTGTGACACACTCCCGATAGCGACAATGCTCAGAGGAATAGAGCAAGAGGAGACTGCGAGTGTCAGATCATCTGCACGCCACCATTCTCGTCCCCCGAGCAGCTCTCAGTCCCGCCCAGCCTGGACGGGGGCTTGGAACGAGGAAAAAAGCGCTGGGACCCTACAATGTAATACCTCGGCATGATTACCTTCATGGTTAGCGAACTAAGCTTTCACGAAACTGGTGGACGCTCCTTAAACCCTTGTGAATTCCCCGGTTCCTGTACTACAAAACCTACAGACCTGTTAAGCAAGCTTAAAAACTGACGAAGCTTAGTAAACAAAAACATTCGCGCCAGACTTTTACAGGTGGACCTCCCTACATCAAGCCAATCCACCACAAAAAACATACTTTTCCAAACACTATCAGAGACTCACTTTTAAGACGTCACATTCCTTAGTAGCATTTGTCCTGTGGTTAAGCAGGGTGACGGAGGACGCTTGATTACGCATAGTCCGTGCTTTGACGTCAGCCGTCTATTTTACTGTTTATACTTTACAGATCTAGCCGTTTCGTTCGATTTCCTTCTCGGCTTCGTGACCCTACACGTATCGTATCCCTTACATAGTCCGACCACATTCGCTCCTATTTGTATGCCACTGATTGTATAGGCAACGATTGATCGAAGGCACTGCGCTTACTCCCCGCGAGCACTTGGCACAGCATGAAACACAACTACGACAGCGTTACGACCCATGTCTTGCTAGGTATCATGTCTCTGAATGCTGCAAAAAGCTAATCTCGAAAGCCCAATCAACTGGCGTGAGAAGAATGTAAGCAGCACTCGATTTGCAATATATCCCCCCGTGCAAATAGGTGGACAAGGCAGGTTACTCCCAATGTGAGCTTGTCGGCATGACGGCCACAATAGTGCTAAGCAATATCAAAGTATAATCAAACGCAGTGTTCAATCATAATGGGGTAGATCGATTCAATCTTCGAATTGGATATGATTACCACTCTGTAAAATATCCCTGAGAAACAAAGAATAGGTGACTAAATTTGGTTTGCCGCAATGCAAGGATTAGACATCCGTAGGAGCGCCAAAACCAATACAATTGATCTCATAATATGCCGACATAAGAGATGTAGCGCGACGGAGAGTAGATGTTGATTCAAGGTGTCTCCTTGATGAATTGGCCACCAGTTCCGAAGACGAGAAGCGGTTGAAGAAGGCAAGCAAGCAGCAGACCGTGTAAACGAAGGCAAGGCACACAAGCTCTCCACCAACCAGCAGAGAGGAGAACCAAAACCTTTTCGTCAACAGATCAGCAGCTTTTTCGCGGTGAGTTTACATTTAGCATTGTCAGGTTTGTGCTTCCCCCTATATTGCATGCTTTCTGTTGTTTCTTCTAGTTGGGATTGGTTGTTCTACATTCTTTAGGGTCCGCATGTGATCCACCCATGCTTCGTTGTACCTGTTTTGCGGATATTAATTTACGTTCGTTTGAACGTAGTGAATTAGAACACAATATTTTGAGTGAACATTGAGGAAGTAAAAAGAGTAGGAAAACTAAAAATCTTAAGTGTAATCTTAGACTCTAAGCTTAATTTCACTGATCATATCAGCTCAATTTGTAAGAGGGCCAGCTAAAGGATAGGAGTGATTATGCGACTAAGAAATTTAATTCCTATATAAGTGCCCAACTAGTGCTATTAAAAACAGCGATTCTACCCTATTCAAAGTATTGTCGATTGATTTGGCACTTTTGTAGAGCCTGTGATTCGCGCGAGATAGAACGACTCCAAGAGAGAGGCCTAAGGAATGTGCACAAAGATCACCACCCAACCTTCTCAGAACTACTCAAGAGGGCTGAGCTACCAACACTAATGAACAGACGCCTGCAAGATTTATGCCCACAAATTGTGTCCAGCTTATGCAAGTGATATTTTTAATACTCATGGCACTACTTATTCTTTAAGACAAAGCGATTTCAGCGTTCCTAGATTTAATACAGTGATATATGGTCAACAACATTCTCTGTGCTA
>JAHPZR010026004.1:0-5000 GCA_019787425.1 Platygyra sinensis
TTTTCTAACTCGCGTTCTATAAGGGCCATGTTCGTACTGACTCTAGGAGCCACCTTAAATGAAATCATGCATTCAATTCCAAATCATAGGTTTACCTTCCTTCACACCTTCCATCATTCTTCCGTGTCATAACCTAAAGAAAGTGGGGAATTAAATTAAAGCATTAGCATGTAAGATAATAATAATAATAATAATAATAATAATAATAATAATAATAATAATAATAATAATAATTATAATAATAATAATAATAATAATTACAACAATAACAATAGCAACAACAATAATAATAAATTATGACAACAACAACAACAGCAGGAGCAGAAGAAGTAGCAGTACAAAGCTACAAATAATTATCTTTCTTCACAAAAAAAAAGCTTATGCCTGACAAAGACTCCACTTTGGTTGAAGAACGACAAAACAGAAATTGGTCGGAGAACACATGTTAAATTTCATTTTTGATTCCTCGCAACATATATGTTTGTCCCAGAGAAAAACTTTGGCCAGATGTAATGTCAAGTCAAATCAATTTTTATTTAAACTCACACAGAATTATTATAATTACTACAAATTAGTGCTTTAAATATAAAATCGAGAGAATGGGAAGGAAAAGAAAATGCCAATTGTAGCTTCATCAGGTTCAACTAGAGTTGGGACTTTTGTTGTCTGACATGGGGAAATTTAGGTTGGCAATTGTCCGATGACCGACTGTTTTGCAGCCCTGTGGTAGTAATAGTAGTAGTAGCAGCAGCAGCAGTAGCAGTTGCAGCTGCAGTAACAACAACAATCTTTATGCAGGAGGCTCCACTTACTGAAGTGGTTTTCAGGGAGGTCCAAAATCTAAAGGTTTGTTGAAATGGTTTTTGATTTAAATGTAGTTATTGCATTTGTTATTACAGGAAATGCAATATACACCCACTAGGATATACTGCCAGTGGTCTGCATTCTTTTAATTAACAGAAAAAAGAAAGAGGTACCAAGGAATAGCCAATGTACATGTACTAAATATATCTGTGTTTTCATTTTCTTTAAGTTTAAGTTTTACAAGTTTAGACTAATGAATAACATTAGTGACAGTGATTCGTACATTTGTGAATGGCTTCTGTGACAAATAATATATAATGTTTAGCATTATTACTACTACAGTGGTAGCGGTTGGTACATATCCCAAGCTTAATTTTAAAAGTTCTAGTAAGTGACACCCTCTATTGCATTATCATCATGATGCTTGCTTACAGGCTGGGGCCATTCTAATAAGAAACAAGCTCCAGATGTAACCACTCTTCTGAATTCTGAATTTGCCAAAAACTAAATGCTATATTTGAAGATGGTTGACTTACTCTTATCTGCATGTCCTCACAGCCTTCAAATGATTGCACTGATCTGAAGATTCTTTTCTTCATCATCTACATTTTGGTCCTGCAACATGTATTAAATTTAAATGAGTTATTTTGAAATTTTGCATGTACACGTATGTATACAAACAAACACCTTACCACGACCACATTTGAATTTTTAAGTCCAGTATAAAATTGTGTCTACTTTTAAACTACTGCATTTCTCCCAAAGATTAATTATCCTGTAGATTCTACTGACCACGATATCACCAAATCGAATATACTTTTATCAAAATTATAGTGGGACTTGGAATTGTAAAGCAGTTTATTTGAATTAAAATGTCAAAAATACTGACGGAATTCAGGCCCGTAGGAGGGGGGGGGTTCGAGGGGTTCGAACGAACCCCCTTTGGAGGTCAATAATGGAGGGCTGGAAACAAAAAACTGTTGATTTTCAGCTTTAAGCAAATAGTAGAGGAATGGAAAACAAACTTTGAGTTTGCAGCTTTTAAATTACCCTGCAAGACAACGCTAATAGTATCGGCAAAGTATTAAGTATCAAGTATGAAATGCCTGTCGATCTGGATGAAATTGTCAATCTATTCAAGGACTCCACCCGAGGATTATGCAGTTGTCAAGTTTGCTTTACGAATAGTCCTGTGGTAAATTAGTAAGTGGCGTCATATATATTAGTCAAAATAATCCCATCGTTGAAAATATTTCCTTAGAAGGCGTTCGGGATTTCATAAATGGAGTCTTGAAAGACGAAAGGCGGGGAATACAATTTCGAGGGACCCAAGTGATACGTGTATTTAGTGCATATTGACGCTTTGACGCTGCTTTGAGTACATTGACGGCGGAGCCGGGGAGTGGGGGGCTTAAAGGTTACTTCAAACCTTCGCGGGTGTCCTTCAGAACAAAAATCGTACGCGCGCTGTTTTTAAGGAAACCCCCACAAACTATATATGAAAAGAAAGGTTATAAAATGTAAAATTCGATAAAATTATGTTTTGTTTTGGGTTTTGCTTTCCGAAGGCAGCAGAGGCCGTCAACTCCAAAATGACCAACTGACGTTCCAGCAAATTAATCGGGTGTCAAATGTGATTGTCCATGCAAAATAACTGTGCAGTGTTAATCACAAAGCACCAATCTCCAAAAATGTGTCAGCATTTTCTTTTATTTCCATTGGTTGTCTTTTTATAGATCTGTCAAGTTCGACTACCGAAAAATTCGCGTAACCTGTTGCGTTAAAGGCCGCCACGAGAAAAGTATTTAAAATAAGGAAAATTGCTGACAAGATTTTGTTTTATATCTATCAGGGAATGTTCTGATCAAATTTTACGAGAAACCGTCAAATCTACATACCCTATTAATTCGTTTAATAAGGAGAAGGGATTCCGTTGAAAAACGAGTGCGAGTTTTCGCCTTCTAAAGATTTACACGCATATCTCGCCTTCACAAAGGAATGTGTCAACTTGAAAAGCCTCAAGCCAATGAAATAACAGAGCCCCAAGCGTTCACAGTATGCAAACTTGAGCTTTGCGGGAAAGCGATAGTGTCGCAGTCACGTTCCAGGCGCATACGTTTTTGCCGTGGTCTTTTTTGCTCCTGGCCTTGTTTTGCTTTTTATCCAAGGACTTTTCTCCGTTCTAGCGTGTTTCAAGCCGACGAAAGGATTTGGTTTTGAAAGCGTGACCACAGTTGAGCGTAAACAAAAAAAGCCGGGGAGACAATGACTTAAAGGATTATGACACCATTGCGGTTTATTAACTTTTATTTAAAAATATCTTTTTCTCAATAACTCGCGGGCGTTTTAGGCCCCGTCCACACTAATCCGTTTTCAAACGAAAACGAAGCTGTCTAGCTCCGGATACGGCTATAGTCCACACTACAACGCCGAAAACAATCACCGAAAACGGAGCAATTCAAAAACGCTCTCCAGATTGGAGCGATTTGAAAACGATGCTTTTTGAAAACGCTGTTTTCTAGTGTGGACGGAGAAAACGATGCTATCTTAAAACGGTGACGTCATCAAAGTAGACACGACCGAGCGCCAGACCACTCGACCGTGAGTATCAAGAATGGCGCCAATTTCGCGGGCCGATATATTGAAATGCGCATGCGTCGAGTTCATTTGGGCATGCGCACTGAGGTATAAAAGCGTTTTCAAAACAGATAAGGCGTTATAGTGTGGACGGGCGAAAACGATACGAAAACGGATAAGTGTGGACGGGGCCTTAATATTTTACTTACCTTTTATTTGAAGTCACTTTAAGCTTTTACCCTGAGATTCCTTTGCAGCACACGTCAAGCTTTTGTAAAACGTTTAGTGTACTAAGCCGGCATCTATGTATGAATGCATCAAGCTAACAAAACGTGGGAAATATTGCACTGTATTGAGTTTCAAATATTGACGTGCACAATGCTGAAAATAGCATTTCTGGGGCTCTAGATTTCAAAATGTTCTGGGGGGGGGGGGGGGGAGCATGCCCCCAGATCCCCCTGGAGGCTCACGCCCCTAGAGGCTCACGCCTTCGGCGCTCGTATTTAATAACCCCCGTTAATAAATATTCCTGTCAATACGAACACCCTTCCAGAAACCTCAGCTACGGGCCTGAGCGCTATGTGAGGAAATCTTGCACTAAAACTAAAATACCAGCAAATTCAAATTGTATGCAGATTTCGCACTAATTTTTTAAAAGACGGAAAAAATTGCTACGTACCCTCTTTCTCTGGATGTTTGGTGCCTTGTCAGGAAGATTCTTGCCCTAAAACACACCCAATTTCAACGGTTTCACATATAAAACAGTGTGAAATCATTTTCAGACACCATTTTTTTTTCACACTCCGTGCTTTCTTCATTATACAAAGGTAACGTTCCCAAAGTATTGTGGGAAAAGAGCACTTCAAAAGCCGAGAAAAGAGCCGAGATACGTCCACGTATCGCGTCCCTAAACGTAGACGCCATTTTGTGAAGTTCGATGACGTCACTATATATCCAGTTCTGGTTGTGGCCCGGACTGGTAATGCGCCTTTTGCGCCGCCGAACCATACCAGAAAGGTACGATTAGGTATTTCTTCAGCAAATGCGCTTTCAAAACAGTTAACGTTTCTCTATTGTGTTCTTTTATTTCACATAAACGAGATCAAAACGTAACTTGAATCATTTATAATACGTACAGGACCGTGATATAAGTAGTCCTTGCAAAGTTTTCCTTGGATAGAATGGATATCATGTTGTTTCGTAGTATCCTGGAAATCATGAAAAGTGTCTTATCAGTATTTTACGAAAGTCTCCACATCGCCAGCGGACTTCCAAATGACAATAATTCCTATCTAAGTTACAACGAATTTAGGTGGGGAATTACTTCATATTCTTTAACATTAATAGTTTCTTCATTGAACACATAAAATGAAAAACAAGATAGCTGAAGTAATCAAGACGTGCTACTTAATCAATGTTAAGCTCTCTCTCCTCTTAAAAATGTAAGTTGAAATACTTGTAGGTATTCAAGATTTGGTGTTCCATAGAACAGTAGCCTGCGAACAGGCTCCCAGCGAGGTCGGAAAAAAAATTCGGCGAGCGAGTGGGAGTCGGAGCGCGGGGGAGCCTGTAGACATTGTTTTCAAAGTACCGTTCCGCCCCTTGGTGATTAGCCTGTT
>JAHPZR010026006.1:0-5000 GCA_019787425.1 Platygyra sinensis
CTGTCTGGCTATATTACTCCCAGGACTCACTACAGCCGTTTTCTACATGGATCACTGTTCTACGTGCCTTGAGGCATAGTGTGAAAAGTAAAAGGTCAAGTTTTCTTAAAGTTTACAGTCATGACTTAAAGTTGCAAGGGTAATGGAAAACAATATAATTTTTGGATAATTTTGCATTGTTGTTAAGAAATAAATCTAAAATGTGAAGAACATTACAATTTCATCCACAAAATGTGTTTTTTTTTGGATTACGCAGCCAAATATGTCATGTCTTATTGGGGGGAGGGGGGTAGGTCATGTGATTTTCAGCCTCTATTTAGGGGTGGGTCACTCAGTTTTGTGCCAAATGGAAGGGGTGGGTCATCTGTTTTCTAACCACCACATTTCGAAATGCTCCGGCCCACCCCCCCTGTACTTTTTGACCAGTCCCTTATCGAAAAGAAAATCACCAAAAGCCCTTCACAAATGATGTTAACGGTTATTTACATTGGTCTGAATTAAGGATCCAATGACAATGCAGTTATGAAAGAGGAATTTAATGTAAGGTTCAAGTCATAAATAGAGTTTCAAAATTTTTGGTCAGGTCATAAATTGGGTAAGAACTATCACAGATTTTGGTCATAAACAGGGTAAGGGTTGGGAAGCAGGCCAAACACCCACACCCAATTTTTCTCAACTCAAGACTAAAATTATGCAAGAAACCCTCTTCCAATGATTCCATTTCTAGTGAAATAATTTATATTGGACATAGGAGCTATAATGCATGTTATAAGTTATTTTTATGTAATTTAAATGCATACAATTGTTTCTTGTTTCTTTTTTAACTTGTGAATTGCACATGTCCAACACTAGTTATCGTGAATTATGGGGAAATGTGTTGCTTGATAGGCTGTAAGCATTATGCAAACAAGGTACGCAGGCTGCTTTCTTTTAAATTTCGCTCCATTTTTTATTGAAATAAGCTGTTTTAAAGGTCTAAATTCATAGATATAAGTTAAAGAAGGCTCGGCCACCGAAAATGAGAACATTGAGACTCGTGAAATCAATGAGCAGCACAAGTTCTCACTGGATGTGGACTTTGTATGGAATTTACAGAAACGGAAGTCGTTGAAGTACAGTTACATTGTTTGGTATGGTAAATGCCCATTAGCGAGCGAAATATAAATATAAACACAGAGCACGGTATACTTGATCGGTAGATGTGGCTAGTACCACTGTGCTAAGTCAACATAATATGAACCAAGTGGAGAAAATAAACAATACTACTAAGAACTAAACCACAGATAACTCAGCGTGCCTGAGTCTGTATGAGGATTGTCTGTGGGTTAATTTGTCCTTCACTGAACAACTGTCGTGGATTTTTCTGACGATTGGAAGTGCCTTTTTTGAAGCTTAGAAGTCACGTGTTCATTCCTCAGCAAATAGATTCACAACATTTGTTTTGAGGGAAGGTCTTCATGGCTTGTTTTGCACTGGGGCTCTTTGCAAGCTACACACAACACAGGTAAGCTGAAACAAGGTGTTTTGTTCAATAAGCTTGATTTCGAAGAAGTTGGAGTGAATCAATGTTGTAGTTGAAGGATACATTAGTCATTGCGATCACCAACTGGATCTGGAGAGAGTCTAACATTCTACATTACGCCATTAGCGTGGACTATTTTTGACATGGTGAAAGAGAAGTTGTTGAGAGAGTCTGTCTTGTAATTTTTCCTTTGATTTCCTTGAAGAAAGGCAAGGTGTTCAGCCTGAATGAAGGAGGAGTCAAAGCTGTAGTTTTGGGGATAGAAATTTCTGACACAGAAATTAAGGATGTTTTTGAAGGTAACTGCAAAGGGCTTACTTTTTTTTGCAAAACGAAACCAAACAAAACAAAACCAATGATGATACAAATTGTAGACAGAGAAAACATGACTCCTATTGGTCAAGATAGGGAAACTTTGACGTTCAAAGCTAAGCTTTATTTAAATGTAGCTGTTCACATGCAAGTCTGTAGACTGTTTTGTGTGGTATACATGCCATTGTTTGGCTTGGTTAAGGCAAGATCATGGTTTCAATCCTCCATGTGAATCTCATCAGTTGCAGGTATGTCGAAAATACTCTGTACATCTTAAGTTGCTAGTGCAACTTATACACATATGAGAATGTAAGACACTGTTGCTTTTAACAAACTTCTCGTGGTGTGTACCCTTGTGAAGGATTGAAAATGCCTGGTTTCAAATGGCTATAACAGCTAGCCAATGGCGTAGTGTAATTTGCGATCCTAATTTGTTTGAAGCTTGTTTTACCTAGATTTCTAGGTACTAGATGGCTAGTCTGCAGTGTGGAGCTATTTTGATATAAACTCAAGTTCTTTTTGCAAGTTCCTCTTATAATAGAGTGGATGCTTCATGCTGAGTGTGAATTTTTTTGCTTTATGCTTCTTGAAATAGGTCCAGTGCTGGTATGTCTCGCATTTTGTGGAATGGGGCCTGTCAATAAACTTCACATATGTAAAAGGGGTTGACAGGCCTACATGACTTCTATGATTTATGGCATTTGTACATTCACTGTTTTGATGTTCATAAATCTTTGAGCTTCCAGAAAAGAGAAAGGTGAGCAGAGTTCAAATAAACCTAAACATTTCTCAGAATTTGTGAAAAAGTAGTGATGTTCTGCACTTGCTTGTTGAAATGGTTTTTATATAAAAGAGCCATTAGGCTTTGTGACGTCAATGTACATGCCATTGAAATTCGAAATTTGCACAAGGCCTGAGACAAGTGTTTGCTGGAAACTTGGTGACTAAAATGCCAATGGTTACACCCATGTGCAACTTCTGTAGAACACAGAAAATAGAAGAAATGTCAACTGAATAAAACAAAACAGTCTGTATTTTGGTCACACAAAATATATAGATACATATTCTTGGCCAGCTGGGAGGTCTGTACAGTTGTATAGTGAAAAAACTGTGACCTCAGTCTTGAAAATCCTGCAATTGCTACCTTCGCCGTGCGGCCTCGGGCATTGTCATTGAACTGGCTTACCTGTCGTCTACAAATTACCATTTATAAAATCTAACGAGCAAATGAGCGAGTAACTCAGATACCAGACAAAGAAAGATGTATTGAACCCAGATTAATTTAGAACTACTTTATGTTAGTTGTATCTAGTCTTCCAGTTAAGTTCACCAAAATAGTTTTCCTCAAGAGAAATTCTGTGCAAAGTTGTACTACAAAAACAATTTTTATAAATCGTTGTGAATCACTAGAAATCAGGCTTTTCTTCTGTAAATTCAGTAGTAAAAAGTGAGGAAATTTGTTAAGGTGGCTCCCTAGAGTTAGTACAAACATCGTCCTTATAGAACGCGAGTTAGAAAACGAAACTTAGTTAATTTCCCTTAAAGTTTTCCCTGTAGAGATTTACCAGCATGACTGCTGTTGAAATAAGGCTTAAGTTTTGGTGTCAATTTTTGGATTAAGGCCATTACCATGGCAACATCTCATCTAATAACAGGCACATGTTTTCCTCAATTTGGCATAGACTCCTCAATATTTTAACTTTCCTTCGGTGAATTTTTTTCATATTTTGCCACATCATGGAAATGATATCGCCTAACATTTTGAAATGTTAAAAAGTCAGGGTTGTTCAGACGGCTTTTCCAACATTCTGCAATTTGTCATTATTCTAAATATATTAGATTAGCTCTGACAGATTTTAACAAAAATAGGGTATTTTATAGGGTTTGTATGTGGTTGCAAGTGAGCCAAGTTTAACAAAAATTCACCAAAGGAAACGCGAGAAAACCAGCAGTTATTTATTTCCGCTGACGTCACAAAAATCAGAAAAACATGTGTGGCTCAGGCTTTACGCGCAAGTCGACACGTGCACATGCGTACGGTAGCTGAAAACCTTCATTTATCTTTCGAAGTACACGTGTGAATCATGAACGGCGTCTTAACCATTATTTCCATAATATCTTGCCATTTATTGAAAGAAAAGATTGAAAGATTGAGTTTCCTACCTATTGCTGGATCTTTTCTTCGAAGTACTTAACTATTGTAGCCAAAATTCTTGGCGTCCTGGAGACTCGTGGCGATGTCCATGAAGAGCAGTTTGCTGTAAGGATCAACTAAGGTGATGCAAGATAGAAAAAAAACGATTTTCCCAAACTTTGCCAGAATAAAGGCCTAGGTGAACTAGTTCTAAAAATATAAGTTTCAGATTGTTTAGATTTTTATTTATGTTTTTGGAATTTTTTTTTGTATTTTGCTCTCGCAGCGGCCTAAATTGACACCGAAATCGAGCATTTTCCAGAAGCTCCCATTTAAAAAGTGAAAGCGTTGTAGAAAAGATCAACCCAGGAAATCAAAAGACCTTATTTCCTCTGCTTATTGCCGGTGTAAAATTTGAAAGAGAGTTGAACCTGAATTTTTGACGAATTTTTAAAATTTATGCTTCGTGACAGAGCTCACCAACTCTGAATTTAGATGAAATTCAAGGCTCAGAAAAGCACTCTGGTACATGGCTTCACCCCATGAGACTATACTCTGGGGAAGAACAATCATTTTAACTACACGTCGGGCGAAAAAAAATTTGGGGTAAATTAAACAGCGAATTCTGACAATATTTTCAAAACAGTTCACTTGAGCAATATGAGCGACCCTTTGACCTTTGATGTCAACTCAGAAATCAACACATGGCTGCTCTTAATTTGACTTTCATTCGTCGGAATACACGTTTCTTTTAGTGCATCATGTGCTTCGAAGGATTTGGCAAACAAGAAGTTGTACAGCGAGGATTGGTTGGGTTTTGGAAACGTGCCATCGGAATTTTGCAAACATGGCAATTTTTTTCTGATGAGTGTTTTGAACAACGTAAGAGAATCAGCAAAACAAATGTCCATCTTCTGTAATCTTTCAGTGAAATCAGTACCAGAATTTCTTAAAAGTACAGGAGTGTCAAAGTTGATGAGTTGTGACCAAGCAGGACCGTTTCGACGTTTTTGTTAGTTTGGGACTTGGCTC
>JAHPZR010026006.1:7500-24205 GCA_019787425.1 Platygyra sinensis
TAAAATTCTAAAGCGCCCATACCTGAGTACTCCTTGTTTCTCGTTTACAGTTTACAGTTTCCAAACTCCAGTTTCCTTTTCGCTGTGTAGTTTTGATATCCACCCCTCATGTGCTCCAGACTTTTTCGAGTTCCTTTTGCTCCGGGTTTCGTGAAGTGACCATTTGCTCCTCGCTTTTCGCGGTGAGAGGGAGAGGGAGAAAGACTCTGACTGGTAAGTGATGATGACAGTGAATTACCTCCTTCTTTATCGTTCAAGTTAGCCGCAGCCAAACTTACTGCTCCAAACACTGAGTACACGTACGGAAACTTAATGTGATGTTTACGATAATTAGATTCACGCTTTTGATAACCCACACTTTCTGTGGAAAATAGACTAGCAAGTCTTGTAATATTTCTTCTTTTACCAAAACAGCGTCTAATGCAAACGAAGACACTTGCATTTCGAGCTTGCAGCAATTTTGGAAACTTTATCCGGACGATATTACGGAACAGGGAAGCCATGTTTGTTTTTATTTTTTTGCGTGGACTTCGCGTTGATTTAAAGATTTAAAATCTCGCTCCACACTAGTGCCCAGCTTGCGCGCGGTCTTAAAACTCTAGGGAGCCTCCTTAAGTTTCTCTCACAAAAATTATGTCAAAAACAGCAACGTTCAGAGAGGTAAAATCAACTGCAATTAATTTGTTTTGCTTATAAAAATTGTGCCACGAGAGAAACAGAATTATGTTCCATTTACAGCGCTGAACTACAAACAAATAAACAAACTCTCACAACTTCAAAACACTTAACAGAATTTACTAACAGCTAGTGACTTTCCTTGCCATTTAGAGGTGAGATAAACTTGTGTTGATTAATTGTCAATGGAAGTGAAATCAAAGGCTCCTTCGAGCTACCTCATGGTATGTGGTAATTACTCTATGAAGTGCTGTCCTTTGCCTCTTTTTGAACTAAGCAGTGTTCCATTTGTAAGTTGTTTTAGTTGAAAAGTAAGTTAATAAGCAGCCATTAGTGTAGCATGTTTATATAAATAAGGTCTTCATCTAATAGATATCATGTTTTGACAAGAAACATAAGCCATTAATGAGGAAAGTGTCTAGATTTAAACGTTTATGTATTTATCGTTTATGTTCAACGGTTTAACAGTGTACATGAACATTTGGGAGCATATTGTCTGTAACATCTGGTTCCTGCAATAGTGTATCTGTCACTCCTGAGGGACGTTCGTCAACTTCACACCAACCATCATCATTATCTTTTTCTCTGTCTGGATTATGAACATTAGCAGTGAAAATATGGTTTTGACAATTTGTGACAATTTCATTAGTTTGCACATCAGCACTGGATGTGTTAGGGTTTTGAACAAATTCACTCCACTCTTCACGGGTGCTTGATTGTGAAGTTATGCCATCTACCCAGGCATTTTGTACTTTTTATTCCTTCAGTTTTAAATAATCCACTTGTGTCTATAAGATATTTGGCTGCATCTAATACTTTCTTAGGGTTGTCATTCTGAAACTGATAGTGTTGCTTGTAACCAAGTCGCCTTCTAAGTTTTATTGGAATGGTCTGTGATTCATTTATTGGCCTCAGGGGACTATGAACAGTTGAATTTTCATCACTTGGCACATTGACAATGTTTCCATAAATAGACAATTGACCACCTCTAGGTAGTTCACAGTATATGAGGTGATATTAGTCGCTCTTTTAGTGATGTCAAATTCAATACATCAGGCTTATAATGAAAACCCATCTTATTGGCTTTAGAACAGCTGGGTAACCTGCCTTTTTTAGACTTGATTTGTAAGTTATGCAGATCCATTTAGTGTCATCGACACTTTTAAAACCAGTAAGACTGGACTCAACAATGTCTGGTGAACATGCCTTATATTTGTTTGGATTACATTTCACTACAGAGCACTTGTACCACAATTGGTCACAAGAAGTGCATACATGTACATATTCTGGGCCACATGCAATGTTTTTGCGAAACAAATTTATCATAGAAATTGCATCATAATTGTTTACTTGTGGTTGCAACTCATGACTGCTTCTTGTTAGTTGCGTTACACTTGCCAGAACTACAGCCTTTTGTCTTTTTCTTACCAACTGTTTGTTTATTCGCGTTATGCGCTGCGGATTCTCTGCTTTTCATTTTCTGAAGGACTGTCCCTCAATTTGTCTGACATTTTCTGGGTTCAATTTTCTTTTTTTTAACAGTCTGGTGCTTCTTCTTCCTAGATATTTGCTATTCATTCTCATGTTTTTAAAGTTATCATCAGCTCTTCTGTCTTTCATAAATTCTCTCATGTATTTTTTCTGTAAGCTTTACCTTTTTCACTGTCATTAAGTGGTTTGTTTTCATCTGCAGTTTTTGTTTGTTTGCTATTAGCTCTTACCTCCATTGTTTTGTTTCTACTATGGAAACATAATAAAATCCATCTAGGTGTCCAGTGTTAATGTTTAGGGCATTTTTAACATTCACTGGTTCAACAACAGTAACTTGAGAAAAAGTTGGATTTGACTCAGCAATATGAATTGATTAACTAAGACAACTGGCAACAGCTTTAATTATGATAGCACGACAGCCCATGTTAATATTCCTTGACAAGACATTCTTTCCAAATAACCTTGCCAAGAATTACACCATTTTGCTAATGCTAGCTCCAGTCCCTTGTGGGAGCAAAGTTTGATCTATTTAATGAATTAATGAGGCCATTTTTAGCAGAGTGATCATTTCTTGCCCCCACAAGGGAATGGGACTAGGAAATGTTTGCATCAGCAAAATGGCCTATGGTTTAGGGTGATTCACTAAATACTGAATGCCAATACTGCGCGAATAGAAATGACTATTAGGATTTCCATAGAGTTGGTGTAACACAGCCCTAAAAAAGCAATCACCACCTCCTCCAACATCAAGTGCAGTTCTGCCTAACTGAGACAGTCTAATTCTAATAAACAAACAGAATTTGTGGGTGATATAAAGGGTACTGATTTCAATACTCGTTTATAGGACCAGAATTTGACTCCATATATTCACTCAATGATATGATTGTGCTTGAAAGCTGATAAGTTTTCATTTGGAGCTGCCTTAATTTTCTGGAAATATTGCAATGTACCTTCAGCAATCATACAAAACAAAGGCTAGTTCTTATGCTTAGGAGTCCTTGTTCATAAAATACACAAGCTTAAACTTAATGACACACTTCTTTGAGAAAAAAATGAGCTTTGAACTTCTTCTCAGGGACATAATCTTTTACATATAATTTCAGTGACCTTTTTCCATTAGAAAGTCTGGCAACCATTGTGGAAGAAATTCTGGAGGGTTCTCTATCACGTCTTATTAGGGAACTTAAGCACTGACGACAGCGACGCCAGGGATGACGCCTAGCAAAAAATGGATTTAAATTTTACTCTCCAATTTCGCAATTTAACCAAACTCGTTTAGAGCGCAAACCTATCTAAAAACCTTCTCAAACTAACCATGTAATGCCAGCGATCTGTTCCATATGGAAATCCAAAATATCTGCCGTCGTGGCGTAGGTTCTCCAAAATACGCAAAACTTGGTCATTTCACGTTGTTGTTTGGCAGAGAACGGCAACGAAATGTACAAAGATTTATAACGCACGTGCACAGCTATTGTTCTTCTCTTTAAATCTTTTGTTTGGCGACGTTCCCGTTGCCGTTGCCGTCGTGGTTTGCTTAAGTTCCCTACTCTATACCGAGGATGGGAGACAATGGTAGCTCTAGCATTCCGTTTTATGTGCGTTTCTGTACTCAGTCTAACAATTACTTGACAACTGAACTGCTATTTTATTTTGATTTTCCCGTTTCTCTCCAATAAATGCATTTACAAACTGGCCGGGTATTTTGAGATTTAATACCGATAATCGATAATCATTTGCTCCTTGGTATTCTGAATTTTCAGTTCTTTCTCAGTGAATTTCAGGTGACATTCAGGTAACGGATCATCTGTCTGGCATTTGTTTGTTGTTTGATATTTTGTATTTGTTACAGTATTTGCTTTTTGTCGTATATTTTTTGTTTGGGAGTTGTGGTCAATCTCGATGCTGTCTCGCTTTCCCCGTTTGTGGTAAGCTTATGTCCCAGCGAGAGGAGAACTCAACAAAAGCTCTTCTCCAGTGGAGGGTTTCGATAATGCTTCTGTCCTTGAATATAGTAGAGACTTATTATGACCATTTTCTCTGTAATTTACGTCCATGGCCCTGACACGTCGACACACTGAAAGATTGGAGCCGGTTGTTAGTAAAACGCGTAACGGCGTAACGGGTAACGACGTAACGGCGTAACGAGAAACTTCTTCTTTTAATTTGTTGTTGTTCACTGTGCTTGTCTGTTGTCTTTTTTATTGTTTGTTTTTTCGAGTGAAAAAAAAAAGGTTAACATTATTCATATTTGGCGGGTTTTACCGCCTTTTAGTCAAATTTACCGCCTACCAAAACATTCCGCGGGCGCACTTTCTCACGCTTCCGCGAAGTCGGTCGCTCTGGTTCAATTTGATTGTAAGTTTTGCTGCACGTTACAGTAACAAACTTAATCCAGTGTAAAACAATAGAAAGCTCAACATGACGCTCCGGGACTCCCCCTTAGTCTTAGAAAACTGCAATCCTATTTTTTTTTAATCCTCAGTTATGTTATTTTCCTTATTCTTGCCTCGTTAAGCAATGGCGGTGCGTGACGAGCCGGGGATGTCTGCGCCGGTAGGAAGCATAGGCGTACGGGCCGGGGGGAAGGGAGTGTTCTGTTTTGGAAAACCCTTATGTCAATTGAATGTGTATCGTGGAAATCCACGAGATGGATGTTATTTCCATCAAGAAAGCAATGACAAAAGGATGAAAGCAAAGGACAACTAAGATGGGCTCCTGCCAAGACTTAATTTGTTTTTGTGGTGGCTCTGAAAAGAGCCGTTTTGAATGTCTTGAATGGCTCCGCAAAGTGCCGGTTTAAAATTTTCCTGAACTTTTCGTACAAAGAACAATTAACTGTTTCTTTTATAAGTTTCTGATTTTACCAGGCTGTCCATTGAAGTCATAGGCTAGGAGTAGGCGATTTTTCAAAATACCTACAGTGGAATCCCGATTTCCCGAACCCTTATTTTTTCGATCCTCCCGATAACTTAAACCAAAAGTCGTTTCCCCTCTTCATTCAAACGCTGTAATTTTACCCCCGATTTCTCGAACTATCCGATTTTTAAAAGCAATTTTAGTTTTCCTTGGAAGTTCCAAAAATCGTAATTCCGCTGTGTTTCGGAATGATAATAGTTTCATTTTAATAGACGTGAGAATTGGGAACGTTTTTGATTTTACTGTGATTTGAGTGCGTGTGCACAACTCACGCTTTTGGGCATTGTGTAATTTTTTCGGGTAATAAGGTCACCGCCCCCTTAAGTCCGAAAGTGCCCGTACGCCTATAGTAGGAAGCCATAATTATGTTTATTGAACAAACAATTGAGAAGTTCTGTTGCTGTGACGAAACTGACTTCTATCTACTGGTCTCTTAGCCTGCCACGCGGTTCCTACGCAGACATATATCTTACCTTGCGCCAGTTTTAGCCTAAAGCCTTGGTCAAACGGCTCATGATAGTCGATGATAGTCGATGATAGTTGAGCGCGCGCTTCCGTTTGACCACCAACTATCATGCACTATCATTGACTATCATCAACTATCATTGAGTTTGAGCTTGTTCAAATTCTTCATGATAGTCGATGATAGTTTTTCTCGATCGTTTGACCACGCGTATGTTAGTTCATGATAGTTTTTCGGTCAGCTGTTTTGGTAATCACTGGCCCAATAGCGGTCAGAAAAGATGCTGCCGCCCTCTTTCGTCGCGAAAAATTCATACTTTTACAAGTCTGTCTTACGGGACGCCATTTAGTATTCACATTTTTACGCGGAAAGAGCTTGGAACTCGCTGCTCTCATGACTTTGCTTGCGCGACTGCCGGTGAACTATTGTCAACTAACACGATCTTCTTTGGCCGTTTGACCATGTGAATGATAGTTGGTGATAGCTGATGATAGTAAGGGGAGAATCAACTATCATCGACTATCACGCGCCGTTTGATCAGGGCTTAAGAGCTACTGGTCTTCATAACTCCTTTGGCTTTTAGTTTCGCTGTGTTACTTTCAAAGCTGAAAATTGTTTATACCACACTTTATATTTCAACTTAAGGCACGAAGCTACCTGAAATGGAGTGAAATTTGAAGTACTTTTAAAAAATTAGCGAGCTTACTTCGACGATATATACTCAGGGTCTCACCGCACACCAGCTGACCGTGTCGTGACTTGGAAAGGTTTCTTTCTCTTACGTCAAGAAAAGATAACGCTTATGAAAGATCAGACAACGTGACAAAAACTCCACGATAAGATAAGTCTGTTTTTAGGGGTAGCAATGTGTGACATGGGACTCGAACTCTGGCAGTGGTTAAAAAATTTTTTTACACGTATGCGTATTTATACTTGGTATATATTTCGTCGTCGTTTTCTATCTTTTTTTATTGTTATTTAAAAAATATTAACCACAGCATCAGAAAAAAAAAACAGGAAAAAAATTCCCGTTACGCGGTTTCCCGTTTCTTCGTTACCCGTTACGCCGGAGCCAACTCTGCAGACACTATCAGCTCAATACAAAATCTCGAGCGACAGCATTTGAAAACCATGTGACATTAAATCGGAACAGCTTCCGAGCGAATTGTAAAATATTAAAAGCGTATTTAATTTTAGATCATACGTCCTGCGAATTTTTTACAAAACTAAAGATGAAATGCAGTAGGAGGACGGCTTACCTTTTTCCCTAGACCATAAAGCGTTCTTCGGAATAGTTCTTATAGAGCATTGTAATTCTTGCAACTTTGCAGCGGCTGATCGTCCTCCAAATGTATCTTGATGACATCGTCCCTTTTAAGACTTTAAAACCTATTTTTTTTTCCACTCGAGAATTCTTGAGCACATTTCCTGTCGTTCGTGAGGCCTTCAAAAGTGTATTTTGATCCAAGATCGAGCGAAAGGAATGAAAACTCGCCTCTACAATTTTGCATTGGACTCGACACGACAAACGCCATTTTGTAAACATGTACTATCACCTTTGTCCCAGCCCCTCCCTCCCACATAAATGAACATACGACAATGGCTCGACTTTGTGGACAAAACCAAACCTAGTAGGGGAGACAGGGGGAAACCTGTTTAATTCACGCTTAATGTCGCTTTAATGCATAAATTAATTGTTTACGGAAATGGAGTGACAAATCCACCCATCACTAAACCTCATGGTATGAAATACATACCATGAGGTAAAAAATCATACCATGAGGTAAAAAAACTAACTTTGAAGCAATCGTTGTTCTCTCGAAAGTAACTTCCAACTGAAAAATATTTCACTTAATTTCAGTTTATGATTGACAGCTGTTTTCTCGCTTTCAACGCTCAATACATAGGCGAGACTAAACGTCATGTCAGCGACAAATTTGGTGCACACGGACGCGTAATCGAAAAAGCCATCACACAACAACACATCGATCAACCAACCGTGGTTTCAGATCACTTAACGCTCCCTACCCATTCTATCGACAACTTAGAACTCGTTTCTATCGAACTCATCAGTCAAATTACTTGAACAATTCTAACAAGGATTGTGTTGGATAATGCCAGCGATCTGTTCCATATGGAAATCCAAAATATCTGCCGTCGTGGCGTAGGTTCTCCAAAATACGCAAAACTTGGTCATTTCACGTTGTTGTTTGGCAGAGAACGGCAACGAAATGTACAAAGATTTATAACGCACGTGCACAGCTATTGTTCTTCTCTTTAAATCTTTTGTTTGGCGACGTTCCCGTTGCCGTTGCCGTCGTGGTTTGCTTAAGTTCCCTACTCTATACCGAGGATGGGAGACAATGGTAGCTCTAGCATTCCGTTTTATGTGCGTTTCTGTACTCAGTCTAACAATTACTTGACAACTGAACTGCTATTTTATTTTGATTTTCCCGTTTCTCTCCAATAAATGCATTTACAAACTGGCCGGGTATTTTGAGATTTAATACCGATAATCGATAATCATTTGCTCCTTGGTATTCTGAATTTTCAGTTCTTTCTCAGTGAATTTCAGGTGACATTCAGGTAACGGATCATCTGTCTGGCATTTGTTTGTTGTTTGATATTTTGTATTTGTTACAGTATTTGCTTTTTGTCGTATATTTTTTGTTTGGGAGTTGTGGTCAATCTCGATGCTGTCTCGCTTTCCCCGTTTGTGGTAAGCTTATGTCCCAGCGAGAGGAGAACTCAACAAAAGCTCTTCTCCAGTGGAGGGTTTCGATAATGCTTCTGTCCTTGAATATAGTAGAGACTTATTATGACCATTTTCTCTGTAATTTACGTCCATGGCCCTGACACGTCGACACACTGAAAGATTGGAGCCGGTTGTTAGTAAAACGCGTAACGGCGTAACGGGTAACGACGTAACGGCGTAACGAGAAACTTCTTCTTTTAATTTGTTGTTGTTCACTGTGCTTGTCTGTTGTCTTTTTTATTGTTTGTTTTTTCGAGTGAAAAAAAAAAGGTTAACATTATTCATATTTGGCGGGTTTTACCGCCTTTTAGTCAAATTTACCGCCTACCAAAACATTCCGCGGGCGCACTTTCTCACGCTTCCGCGAAGTCGGTCGCTCTGGTTCAATTTGATTGTAAGTTTTGCTGCACGTTACAGTAACAAACTTAATCCAGTGTAAAACAATAGAAAGCTCAACATGACGCTCCGGGACTCCCCCTTAGTCTTAGAAAACTGCAATCCTATTTTTTTTTAATCCTCAGTTATGTTATTTTCCTTATTCTTGCCTCGTTAAGCAATGGCGGTGCGTGACGAGCCGGGGATGTCTGCGCCGGTAGGAAGCATAGGCGTACGGGCCGGGGGGAAGGGAGTGTTCTGTTTTGGAAAACCCTTATGTCAATTGAATGTGTATCGTGGAAATCCACGAGATGGATGTTATTTCCATCAAGAAAGCAATGACAAAAGGATGAAAGCAAAGGACAACTAAGATGGGCTCCTGCCAAGACTTAATTTGTTTTTGTGGTGGCTCTGAAAAGAGCCGTTTTGAATGTCTTGAATGGCTCCGCAAAGTGCCGGTTTAAAATTTTCCTGAACTTTTCGTACAAAGAACAATTAACTGTTTCTTTTATAAGTTTCTGATTTTACCAGGCTGTCCATTGAAGTCATAGGCTAGGAGTAGGCGATTTTTCAAAATACCTACAGTGGAATCCCGATTTCCCGAACCCTTATTTTTTCGATCCTCCCGATAACTTAAACCAAAAGTCGTTTCCCCTCTCCATTCAAACGCTGTAATTTTACCCCCGATTTCTCGAACTATCCGATTTTTAAAAGCAATTTTAGTTTTCCTTGGAAGTTCCAAAAATCGTAATTCCGCTGTGTTTCGGAATGATAATAGTTTCATTTTAATAGACGTGAGAATTGGGAACGTTTTTGATTTTACTGTGATTTGAGTGCGTGTGCACAACTCACGCTTTTGGGCATTGTGTAATTTTTTCGGGTAATAAGGTCACCGCCCCCTTAAGTCCGAAAGTGCCCGTACGCCTATAGTAGGAAGCCATAATTATGTTTATTGAACAAACAATTGAGAAGTTCTGTTGCTGTGACGAAACTGACTTCTATCTACTGGTCTCTTAGCCTGCCACGCGGTTCCTACGCAGACATATATCTTACCTTGCGCCAGTTTTAGCCTAAAGCCTTGGTCAAACGGCTCATGATAGTCGATGATAGTCGATGATAGTTGAGCGCGCGCTTCCGTTTGACCACCAACTATCATGCACTATCATTGACTATCATCAACTATCATTGAGTTTGAGCTTGTTCAAATTCTTCATGATAGTCGATGATAGTTTTTCTCGATCGTTTGACCACGCGTATGTTAGTTCATGATAGTTTTTCGGTCAGCTGTTTTGGTAATCACTGGCCCAATAGCGGTCAGAAAAGTTGCTGCCGCCCTCTTTCGTCGCGAAAAATTCATACTTTTACAAGTCTGTCTTACGGGACGCCATTTAGTATTCACATTTTTACGCGGAAAGAGCTTGGAACTCGCTGCTCTCATGACTTTGCTTGCGCGACTGCCGGTGAACTATTGTCAACTAACACGATCTTCTTTGGCCGTTTGACCATGTGAATGATAGTTGGTGATAGCTGATGATAGTAAGGGGAGAATCAACTATCATCGACTATCACGCGCCGTTTGACCAGGGCTTAAGAGCTACTGGTCTTCATAACTCCTTTGGCTTTTAGTTTCGCTGTGTTACTTTCAAAGCTGAAAATTGTTTATACCACATTTTATATTTCAACTTAAGGCACGAAGCTACCTGAAATGGAGTGAAATTTGAAGTACTTTTAAAAAATTAGCGAGCTTACTTCGACGATATATACTCAGGGTCTCACCGCACACCAGCTGACCGTGTCGTGACTTGGAAAGGTTTCTTTCTCTTACGTCAAGAAAAGATAACGCTGATGAAAGATCAGACAACGTGACAAAAACTCCACGACAAGATAAGTCTGTTTTTAGGGGTAGCAATGTGTGACATGGGACTCGAACTCTGGCAGTGGTTAAAAAAAATTTTTACACGTATGCGTATTTATACTTGGTATATATTTCGTCGTCGTTTTCTATCTTTTTTTATTGTTATTTAAAAAATATTAACCACAGCATCAGAAAAAAAAAACCAGGAAAAAAATTCCCGTTACGCGGTTTCCCGTTTCTTCGTTACCCGTTACGCCGGAGCCAACTCTGCAGACACTATCAGCTCAATACAAAATCTCGAGCGACAGCATTTGAAAACCATGTGACATTAAATCGGAACAGCTTCCGAGCGAATTGTAAAATATTAAAAGCGTATTTAATTTTAGATCATACGTCCTGCGAATTTTTTACAAAACTAAAGATGAAATGCAGTAGGAGGACGGCTTACCTTTTTCCCTAGACCATAAAGCGTTCTTCGGAATAGTTCTTATAGAGCATTGTAATTCTTGCAACTTTGCAGCGGCTGATCGTCCTCCAAATGTATCTTGATGACATCGTCCCTTTTAAGACTTTAAAACCTATTTTTTTTCCACTCGAGAATTCTTGAGCACATTTCCTGTCGTTCGTGAGGCCTTCAAAAGTGTATTTTGATCCAAGATTGAGCGAAAGGAATGAAAACCCGCCTCTACAATTTTGCATTGGACTCGACACGACAGACGCCATTTTGTAAACATGTACTATCACCTTTGTCCCAGCCCCTCCCTCCCACATAAATGAACATACGACAATGGCTCGACTTTGTGGACAAAACCAAACCTAGTAGGGGAGACAGGGGGAAACCTGTTTAATTCACGCTTAATGTCGCTTTAATGCATAAATTAATTGTTTACGGAAATGGAGTGACAAATCCACCCATCACTAAACCTCAAGGTATGAAATACATACCATGAGGTAAAAAATCATACCATGAGGTAAAAAAACTAACTTTGAAGCAATCCTTGTTCTCTCGAAAGTAACTTCCAACTGAAAAATATTTCACTTAATTTCAGTTTATGATTGACAGCTGTTTTCTCGCTTTCAACGCTCAATACATAGGCGAGACTAAACGTCATATCAGCGACAAATTTGGTGCACACGGACGCGTAATCGAAAAAGCCATCACACAACAACACATCGATCAACCAACCGCGGTTTCAGATCACTTAACGCTCCCTGCCCATTCTATCGACAACTTAGAACTCGTTTCTATCGAACTCATCAGTCAAATTACTTGAACAATTCTAACAAGGATTGTGTTGGACTTTCTTTAGCGTGCTTTATCAGAGTACAGACACACGCTTACGCCAGGAGGAAACGCTCTTCCTCGTCGAGCAACAACAACAACAACAATAAACATATTTATGCAGGATGACCATTTCAGTTGTAAAAACAGCTATCGACATTGGTCCTGCGGAAAATAAATCATTCGTTAACACGAAAAGACATAGAGAGCAGAGAAAAATTTATCCACTAAGAACTTACTTTGCTATCCGTCAAATGGGAAGGACTGCTACTGTGGGTGACACAATTAGTAATGCCAGCGGCATTGCCGTCTTGTTTAATGTTCTCAGGTGGAGGAGTCACATGTATATCGATACCATTCCTTCCTGGTGTAGGGCAACCGTTACTTTGCGTTGTGGTGTTCGCGGGGGGAGTCACACTGACACCGATTACACCAACTATATTTCCCTGGGTATAGTTAACGTTAGCATTACTGGCATTCTCACTTGGTATTACATTGATGTCGTTAATTTCGCCGTGGTTACCAGTAGTACTGTTTGTTGCGGTGAACATGTCACTGTTGGTAGTGGGATCTTGAGTCACAAACGACAGTGTCTTTGAGGTTGTTTTCTGTATGTTCGGTGATTGAGTACTCCATCGTACCCGACCTGTCGCGTGACGACGTCTTCCCCACATTCGACTATTAATCACTGCACTTTATAAACATTAAAAAGAAAAAAAAACAAGTTCTGGTCTTCCTTTTGCAAAGTAATTACTGCATGGTGAATTATGGAGACTTCTGGCGTTAGTTTTACTTGTCTTAGTAGAGGTAAAAGCTATTTCTAATGTTGTCTACATGTAGAATTCACAAGCACGGTGATACTTAGTAATACCGTTTTTGTTCTGTTATTTCTTTGTATATTTCAAGAATTAAAATCACTACTGAGTTCCAGTCCGATTCCAGTTCAAGTACCTAAACCTACATACTCGCTAATCAGTAAAAATGTAAATCTGCAGCGTATACTTACTTCACTTCTGCGATGTTCGTCTGCAGCACTAAAAACGGCAATAACATAGAAGTTACTATGATGTAAGCTCTATGTGTGCGTATTCAGACTTTGTTGCTGAAGTGGACGAGGGTAAAGATAGACAGATGGTAGAGCTGGACGAACATAGTTGTCATAGCATGACCACTGTATAGCACATACACACCAAGACCAATGCTTGAGCCCGTGTGGCTCAGCAAAATGGGTGACACTGATATTCCCAAAATACTACCTAATTAAAAGGCAAAGTGGGGGCAGCTTGCGTGTTCTCGCTATCCTCTCTTCTCAAGTCATCTAAATTTTTACTGTGTTACGTACGGCAGTCTGGAAGTAATTTAAGAGTGGCTGTCTGTTAAGATTGAGAAACACCGGTCAATGACCTATTTGGCAAATCGCTCACATTTTGCCCAAAGATACTTTTGGGTGACCTAATTCTAAAAATCATATTAGTAATAATAATAACTTTATTTAACGAGGGTAAAGACATTCATTACTGGTCGCCCAGTAGTTTTCATAATGGCCCTCCAGCTAATTTTTATTTTTTAGAAATTCACAAAAATTTGAAAGCACAGTCGAAGTGTGGTTTTTCGTGTAATAAAATGATTGAAATAAGGTGCGAGGGCGAAGCACTGCTAAAATCTTAAAATAAATTCAATTGACTTCAAACCTCACACAAATGTGGGACAACCATTCTAATTTATTTTTCGTTTTAAACTAATCTCAGATATGTTTATCTAGTGGTCTACCGAACCATTTTAAAAACACCTCTCAAGCGTGTTAAAAATGGCGGCAAAATATAGGTCATGTTTAACAGAATAAAAGTTCATCTGGTACCTAACTTTTCAATTATTTCACTTTACAGACTAAAAATATCATTATTAAACATATACCATGCCAAGTTTCATGCTCCAACTCCCATTATTTTCCTCTGAGAAATTCAAAAATCTATGTAACATACTCAGCTCAAACGACACATGTTATATTCGCGAGATGAGTTTACAACCTAAGTTAATCAGTTTGATTATAAAAATTAGGCCTTGGGAAAGATCCTTTTGACTGTAGTTACCAGTGTGATGGACTGAAAGTCAAATTTCAAGCTCCGAATTCCTCTACTGAGGCAGTATCATCAACTGAAATTCGCGAGCGCTTATGCAAATCAATTGACAAGTTAGCGCCGAACATTTCAAACCCAAATTCTCTTTATCTCAGCCTTCTTAACCCCCTGCATTTTATCTATTACAATAAAGGAATAAACAAAAGACCTATGGTGGAATGCTTGACGATGTACAATGACAATATACTTTTACCTTAACTCTAGCTGATGCTCAAAAGAGTGCGGTTGTTAGACTGAAGATAAGCCTTTCCTACAACAACCCCCTCGAAAAATAATTGTGTATGGAAAACATGATATGGCAAAATTGTTCGACCGCAAACAAATTCACAATAACGCGCTATAACTACCGTCCTTAGAATAACAAGAGACATACCCAAATGCCGTCCATCCATCTTACTGGTACACCACAATATAAGGGAGCAATTCCTGAACCATTTACTGGGAGTAATTTCTGGATACATATTTTCATGAACAGTGTTTTTGGGAAGTTGACATTTGGGCATCGAGGAAAATGTCACGCAGCCCCGCCACTGATTTTTTTTTTTTTTTTTTTTTTTTTTTTGTCTTTGAGGGTGGGTAAGGGATGCGGGGAAGAGAATTAGTTCATTCTATTATTCTTTTCTTTTAAAATGTAGTATAAGTGGATCATAAACAAGTCAGCTGCTTCTTTATGGACAACTATTTTTCAAACGAATTCGCTGTTCGCGAGATCTATTACATGTTTTTACATGTTACAGAGTGATGAGTTTCTGAAGACGAGGCTGCGCTGCATCTGCGGGCAGTGTCAGAAACCAAGTACGTTAGAGCATCTATCTCAATAACAAATAGTGAAGCCTTGGAGTCGACTGGCTCATAGTGTCCAGAGCTTTTTCCGGTTTCTGTAGCATGAAGCTGCTAGGAGTATTTCTACTCCTTCTCGACGGGACGCTAGTCACTTCCCCCCAATTTGTTAGATTTCCCCAACAATTCGCCGATACTCATTAAGACTCCTGGGTGGGGAGAGTCACTTTCATTGAACACAATACAGTGTCCCTGGCCAGGGCTCAAGACCGGACCGCTCGATTGCGCTCCAGGGACGAGCCCACTTACTGTTAGAAAACCGCCGTCAGTGTTCGTAACTTTTTTGGAAAATAACCTGAAGTGTCCGTCAGAGAATGATGCTTACAGCAGAACCAAAGAAAGCGATGTCTGACTAAACAGGCCCTTTGCAGGATCCAGTCACATGGTACGAAATAAATTACCCTGGCATGTACATGACGCAGTGGGACTTCCCAGACAAAAGAATTCTTACCAGTCCAGCCCGACTTTCCTTTGTTTTCAAAGTCCCACTGCGCCATTTGCGTCCTATCGTAATTTATTCCGTACCATGTGACCGGATCCTGCAAAGGGCCTATTGCAAATTTAAAAGAAACCTTTGACCATTAGCATAAAGCTAAAAAATATCATTGTAACAACATCGTCAGTTCATAAGAATAACCCAGAGGCCTAGTAGGGTAAAGCGTAGGCACGATCTACAATCCCTCCATACGATGGTTCACTAGCAAGTTGACTGTCCCGGCCACGCCCATCTAGTAGTATGTAACCCCCGTGTGTATGGAAAGAAAACTTGAGATTCTATCAGATACGATTAGCATTACAACCAATTCATTGCCTGTTGGTAAACGCTAAATATGTTTAAAACGCTTTTCCGGTTTAACTGTTTTTCCACTTGTCCACTGTCAACAATTTGCCCTTTGAAAATGAGGAGAAAAAAGGGAAAATCCCGGGAACGGGGTTGCATGATCAATGCAATTAGCGCACCAACAGGTAATAGGGACTTTTAGCATCGAAGGTTTTGTGGACGGCTACGGCAACCTAGATCGCGCGGGGACTGGGGATACCAGGCTCCTTCAGTGCGAGAGCCCGCGAATATGAAAATAGTTTAGCAGTAACGACAGTTCGTGACTAAGGCAACGACTACGGCGTGAAACAAGCTGAAAAAATAGCGATAAACTAGGCAAAAAAATGTCCCTAAAGGAGGCCAGAAAGCAGTTACTCTATGCATTCGATGATGGCCTTATTTCAGACGAGGAGTGTCTCCTCTTATAGGATTTAAATAGGTCAACTAACTTAGATTTTCCTTACGAGCAGTACCCACTTTTTGATTTAGACGACATGCAAAACGACGAGTGCTTGGCGGAGTTTAGGTTCCATAAAAACGACCTCCCTATTCTGGCAGAGGTTTTAAGGATCCCTGACCAGTTCATCTTGGAACAGAGAAGTGTTGTCGAAGGAATGGAGGCGCTTTGCATGCTGCTGAAGAAGCTGACATACCCGTGTCGATACAGCGACATGATGCACAGGTTCGGACAACGACCTTTATCTGTGCTGTCCCTACCTGCAAACCGTGTTGTGGACTTTGTTTACGCCGCCCATCATCGAAGAATTACTGACTGGAGTCTGGCCGTACTGAATCCACCTGTCCTACAAACGTATGCAAACGTATCAACATGGAGCACCTTTAAATAACTGTTTCGGGTTTATTGATGGAACAGTGCGCCCCATAGCCAGACCAGGAACAAACCAACGAATCCTCTATAATGGGCACAAGAGAGTGCATAGCTTAAAATTCCAGGCTGTAGCCATTCCAAATGGTCTTATCGCGCATTTATATGGTCCAATTGGTAAGAATCTGATTTACTCTCTGGTTAAATTAAAAAACAACACATTGGATAAAATGGCTTAGGAATCTCATACACTGAAATGTGACCATATG